>PQXN01000050.1:0-168029 GCA_004786275.1 Botryotinia convoluta | reverse complement strand
AGAAAAAAGAAAAAAGAAAAAAGAAAAAAGAAAAAAGAAAAAAGAAAAAAGAAAAAAGAAAAAAGAAAAAAGAAAAAAGAAAAAAGAAAAGAGATATGTTTATCTATGTACCTATAACTATAGCTATAAACCTCTGAAGAAGTGATGTGTTATAGATAGATAGATAAATGAAAAGGAGAAGTATTATGGAATACATTTATCGAAAACTCGAGTTCGAATCCAGTCCAATATAATCCGTAAGCATAAAGATTCATGAGATATAATACATACATACCTAAATACCCAAAATCCTCTTTCTATCTTTTTCTCAGCTAACCAAAATGGAAACAGAGGGAAGGGAAGAACGATCAAACCCCCATAGTTCACAAGGCAAGTACATCTATCCAGTGCAGCCCTGCTCACAGGGCAACCAGTCATAGTCATAGTAATTACTTTCCTACCTCTAGCTCCATATTCCATGTTCTGAACCTTTCTCTTCATTTCATTTTTTATTTCTTTCCCAAAGAATAAACAAATAAACAAACAGAAATACTCCCTCTCATCTACATATTTTATCAAACGTTCTGGAAGCATATGAATACATCAGAATAGCGCTACACATACATAGACGTTCGTACACCCATCCCCATCCCCAACAGCATCCCACATGGGCCAAGTAATTGTAAAATCCCTCCCCCCTCCAAAAATAAAACGAAAATACTAATCAACTCAAGTCACAAGTCGAAACAGAACTGTCCTCTCTTCTCCGCATGTCGAAATCTCTTTGCAGATTTAGGATGTTTACCCACAAGACGAGATACTGATCCTCTTGATGAATGTTCATCCATCTCCGTTGAGTACTCTTTATCGATTTGTCCTATGACTTCCATTTCGATTCCAGATATAGCCCGGACAGGAGATCCAGTTTCTATGACTTCGATTCCAGATGTAGGTGGGATAGGAAATCCAGTTCCTATGACTTCGATTCCAGATGTAGCCGGGATAGGAAATCCAGTTTCTATGGGTTGCATTCCAGATGTAACATGGACAGGAAACCCAGCTCTTATCGAAAATAACGACAACAACAACACTTTGAATGCAACAAATCAAGCAGAACGCGAAACCGATCAATTTGAAGGTCTCTGCCTCGCTCAGCGATTGAGATTGATCGAACAGAGATATATCCAGCTTGAAGCCCCGCATGATAGTAGTATGTCTGTCGCTTCATGTTCATTACCTCCGTTACCCCCAGGAAACTTCACCTTTAGTTTTCCCACTGCGGTTCCCACTACAGTGAAAACTACAGTAGACGAATCCAACCTTCAACCAACCGACGACGAGCAACCTTCTTTCCCCTACACAATATATGACTTTACCAAATTTGGCTTAGTGGTATCTGAAATCAGTGGGATTAATGTGGAAGAACAATATCATAATATCATGGAAATCATTGGCGAAGCTTGTGGCAAATGCCCAAAGTGTACGAGTGACAATCGTGTTCAGGATTTGATTGATACGATCATTGAAATACGGTTCCCGGACTTGGATACTGCACTATTTCGGGATGGGATTCTGAGTGAATTTGGATTCGACGACTACTGGAATGAGCTGATAGTGGCCAAGCCCGAGGTCAGAAGAGGGTATGTGAAGTATGAAAAGTGGTACGCAAAGGTATGGGAAAACATTGAAGCAAATAACGACCTGCCAGCTATTTCAAAGGCTATCGAAAAAGAGTTTTGTCGATCTCGAGATTTCAAACGGATCTTGGCAGGTAAACAACGCCCAACATGTAAATGGAGAAAGATGGAATTACTTCTTTTCGTGATGAGAATGCGAAGAATTCGAGGAAAGCTAGAGGAACGCCCCCAGACGCAAGAAAAACAAGAAACGCAGACGATAGAAACCACTGCAAAAAAGAACCGCAAGACTAGAGACAAGGAGAAGAGGAGGAAACTTAGGGACCGAGAAGATAAGGTCGCGGCCAAATTGCTGCATGATACACTTGAAGAGATAAAGAGGATGGCGGTAGAAGCAAACGTAAGGAATATTATGATGGCACGGCGAGACAGCACAACGTCTTTTGCAAAAGTTTGCACTCCTGAAGGTGTTTATTCGGGATGGGAAAAGACATCAGCATTCCTACCATTCATCAACATTCAGGAATTTGATTCGTTGATTAAAGGGTGCTAGGACCTGATGAAGATAGATTGTAAGAGAATTGGTACATCAAGGGTTGAGCCAAGGTACTGCAGAAATATTGGCATGAATTTGAAAACAGATTCTGGGGCAAGGCAAAATCTAGTTAATTCATGCATAGCGTCATTCTACTATCAATTGTACATAAAAATAGCAATTCGCTGTCACCTCCGTTGGATCAACTTCATTAAGAGTGGTTGATAGCGAGGATATATGAAATCATCTCAGCGTCTATCTGTATGTTTGTATGATGATAAAGACGAATCGCTAGAGAAATATGATGAAGCGCAAGCTAGCTCAATTATCAGATGAGATGTAGTAGATGCCCAATATTCAGACGAAAAATGCAGTGAAAGAAACGATGTCAGGAACGGTGATCTAAAAATGGCTGTGGAGATGGTAACTAGTAGAGTCGATAGGCTCCTGTAGCCGTTTCTCCTCAATGTGATATACCGGATTTATAGTTAACAGACACTGAGAAATCAATATAGCAAAAAGTTGCATAACATTAGGTGTATCGTGTGTGGCCTACAAGAAAGTTCGAAGGGCACAGTGCCGTGCCCCTACATGGAAATAATCCACGTAGAAGAAAAAGTGCAGCGTGGGTGATAAAGGCAGCAAGCAATGTGTCGTGTGCTAGAATACTCAGTACTTGACTTCAACATTCACTCTCCTTTGCAAAAAGTAAACATGATAAGGTGTGTTCAATTTTTTGTTCTTGATGAAACGGTATCGTTACATGACGATTCTTTCGCTATGGCTTGAATGGTTTTATGGTGGTGTTGATCAGATATAGTGGTGGTTGCAGCAAGACTCAGGATACAAATGGAAAGGCATATTTATGCAGATGCGCTTCTTGCGCTTCTTCTGGTGTGTTGAAACACCCCCTCTCGTAATTATAAGCGGCGGGATCTTTAATGCATACGGAATATAATCAATACATTACTGCAGTTCCTAGAATAGCAGTAGGATTTTAAGTTTTTCATTGCAACCACAGGCTCAAATCTGTTGAAAAAATTCGTTCGACAAGACCAAAAGTCTACAGGTTCTTCAAACCTCATTGAGACCGCGTGATTAGTTTCAACATCTTGTATAATATAATGAAGTTGCAATAGTCCTTTCTCTACCTCAAACCGGCCTCGTCCACGGAAGACAGCGTAAGCAGAGAGAGAATGCATATATAGTAAAGGTAAAGCAATAACCTCATAAGGCGTATCAAAAGAACAGATCGATTCCACAAACTTCGACGTGTACAATAATTTAAAGTATTCAAAACGCCTACAAACAGAACTTGCTGCTGTGTTGTGCAATGGTTTGTCCAGTGGGGGTCCCATGAAACTATTTATCAATAGTCATCTCTGACATTGAATAGGCTCTAAGCTTTGGGAGAAAAACTATTCATTGACTTCAATGAATACAAACAACAACACTCTCATTGGCGCCCTGTCCCTTGATGATGTGATTCAGATAGTTTTTGGTACCATAGCCACGGTAGTGGGAGATTTTAGTGTAGTATTGACATAGGTGGCATGGAAATCGCATAGGGCGGGGACTGAGCGAAATTCTTTCAACGAAGGCATGCTTTTGCCTTAACTTTGTCGAAACCGTGTAGAGTTATGCTGATGTATTTGATAGCGCCATCTTCTGACACATTCGAGCTTCGCCTGGTGGTCACAAATACAAACAACATAACATAGGCTGGAAAAGAATAGTTCATGGGCAGCGGAGACGGTGTTATTCGACTCAGGGTAGTCAAGCTATTGACAGAAAATATGAAGAATCTTGTCGACTTGGGAAGAAGAGTGTTTATGGATACACTCGGAAATATCGGAAGAGTCATGTAATCAAGATCCTTACTTACTTAGCCGCAGACAATACATGTTTGTGACTGATAGTACGAGTGAGATATCGACTAGAACCAGCTCGATAGACTAAACTATTTTTCGACACATTGTTTTTCCTGAATTGTCAAACAAATTGTGTACCCCTCTGAAGTAAAGTATTTTCTCACAACCCGAACAGGCTTTTGCCTTCCGTAATACCCACAGGAAGGGGCACGTTGGTAACAACATTACCAATCTTTGCTTTGATTTCCTCTGTCTTTATTTGAATCTGCTTTACTTTCATCAATTCGTTGGCTGTCAATCGCTCAGTAGCTTCAATAAGTTCTTGGTCTGGAGGCAATAGTGTCCACGCAATGCTAATATGAAATGCGTCTGATAAATCAGCCATATCATTGAAAACATCCTTTTTTTGCTGTGTCTTGCCCCTGAAAGGTTTGCCGTGTTGAGAGTGGTGAGCACCTTTTGCTACTTGTTGACCATTTACACTTGTTCTAGAATTTGCGTACAGGGGCGGCTGTCCAAGTTCTTCCACGACTTTATTACTCACGTGAAGTAATTTGTTTAAGGCATTGCTTTCCGGTGTATTGACGCGGAGAACCAAAAACCATCGAGTCTTTTCATAATTAGGAACCCACGCTAATCCGGAGAAACCCATCTCAAAACTTAAAATTGGTTAGTCACGTGTAACCCCTAATTCAAACGGACAATGGACTTACGGACGAACTCCGGAAGACTTTATGATTTGTTCGAATGAAGTCAGGAAGATATCTTTGACATCTTTGGAAAAGCCAATTGCTCGTGAAAGACTGACATGTAAGGGAAGAGGAACCCCAAGATCATTTGACAAAAATGTTTGACTGTCGTGGGGTTTGAACGACTCAACTTTTGAGATCAAGGATGATATAAGATCAAATTCTATAGTCGAAGGATACCCTCGATTGAATTAGCGAAACGAGCTTGACAAGAAGGTTAAACCAAGGCATTTATCGGTACTCACACTCAATATAGATATGTGTTGGCCAATTACCCTCAATATGAGGAGTCACTCTTTTTCTTCCTCCATGTAAGCTTGGATCATCTCTTGTACTGTTCCTCACGGTTGAGGCATAAAGATCATGAAATTTGGAGGGTAGTGGAGGTAATTCTGAGGAAGATGAAGAAATGTCTCGCTTTCGCTTTAAATTACTTGAGTTGAATGTTTTTGTGTCGACATTCTTTTCATCATCTTCTCTGTTGTCTTGGTTGATTTGATTGTCACGAGGAAGGTCTTCGTCTACAACATTTTCCTCGTCGGACGACATATAATCGACCAGGGCCATGATATGATGATGAATTCAAACTTTGTCAGCCTTCCTTGGCTGAAGTATGTATGAATGATTCCGAATTGAAGAACCTGACGGTTGCACTAAAAAGCAACAAAAGTAAGACTTGAACCCAATTGACAAGTGCTGGGGTTCATTCGGAATCGAGTTGGATTAATAACTTCCTTCGTACCTATACGATAAAGGGTTGTACCCGGCCGGGCTTCCCGTAATTCATGAACGTCTACTCCGTACTAAGTCAAGAGCCAAAGGGCCCAACTTGAAATATGAATTTGCTTGCAAACAAATGAAACAAATGAAACAAATGAATCTTCATCAATCAATTAATTCATTCCTCAGACCCTAGTGTGTGTTAAGCAGAAGGTAAAAGATTTTAAAGATTGACCAAGGGAGTTGGTATTCGTGGCAGTGCGACTGTTCAACGGGCTCAATGCTAGACAAGTTAAAAGTCTAGAACAGACTTTGACCCATTATTTAGACGTCAGCGTACGGAGTCTATTGGGGCTTTGCGGAGTTGAAAGTTGGTGTTTTGTGATTCCTTCAAATATAAATGAAATGATAAAATGATAAAATGATCTGTTGGAAGTGGATCTTGGAGTACCTGACTAATCAATTTTTGGGTAGACTTGCTGCAGTGTGTGTTGAAGCGTGATTGGAGTGATTGGAGTGATTGAAGTGAAGTTTGTTTGGGTTGGGAGAGATGCATCTATCAAATACTAGGATGACCATAACTCGAGCTTATCTAGCGTTATCAAATTACATCATTGGTACCAAGGATACCCTGAAATATTGCGTACCTCTTAGCCAGCTAGCAACGAGTACAATGAGCACGATGAGTACCGGGTACCATATCTTTTTTTTCTTTTCTTCTTCTTCTTGCTCTTGCTCTTCTTGCTCTTCTTTGCTTAACGCATCCCGCCTTCCTTTCGATTTCTAATTATACCTTGATCCCTTGTATACCTTGTTAGAAGAGAGCTAATGACCTACCACCTACTTTACTACCCGAGTACTCGACCAAATAGTACTGAATACTTTCCCTCAAACAGAAACAAGCCTTCTTCTTCTTCTTTTCTTCTCTTCTCCTCTCTTCTCTTCTCTTCTCTTCTCTTCTCTTACACTATCTAATAATTTCACCCGAGAAGAAATCTCCTGTTGTGTCTTCACTACTTCACTACTAACAAGAAAAATCACCTGGTGATTAATAAACATTCTATTTACGGCTCACTCGGATATCACCAGAATCAAACATCACACCATATTTGGTGCTTAATTATCTTCAAAATGGAGAGCTCAAGTGATAAATGGGTATGTTAAGACTCTTCATCTGTATCCTGATCAATCAATCAATCCATCAATCTATCAATTCATATACATAAAGCTCTTCATCCATAAAACTCACAATCTCAATCACAATGACCACTAACAACCATTTCTCCAATCAGGCTCAACAATATCTAATCGATCCTCTCAATGCTCCTCAGCCGAGCGAAGAAACAGGTCCCGGAAGCCATTTCAAATCTTCCATTCCACAAACCCAATCTAGCAGTTTCGGTAGAAACAATTCCACCAAGAAAACCGCCCAATCAACCGCGTCATCCTACCCAACACCTCCCTCCTCAGCTAGTCCCACCAAATCGTCCTTCAGCTCCAACAATCCCTATTCATCTCATCGCCAATCGGCTTTTGGCGGCTACTCCAGATCCAACAGTGGAAGTCTCCGCAACAGTCTCGAAGAACCTGTGAGCGATAATGGCAAAGGACGTCGACGAGGTAGCTCACTAGGTGAACGTTATCCCGGCGACATGTCCCACAGGCCTCTCGACCAACTACGTCAAGAAACCAAAACGGCATATCGATCTCCACATCTCCGTAAGAAGCACATTCCAGGTGCCGATACCATTGATTCTCTCGATCGTACTGCAATCGGTGGTGCTGCGTATCATCATGCAGGCCCTTATGATGCTACATTGATGGCACGTAATACAAGTTACAAGAATTCTCCCGTAGCAGCGGTTGCGGAAACGAATGCGGAAGCCATCAGAGCTACCCCGAGGGAAAATATTCAAGATAGTTTGGAAAGACATATTCCATTATCAGGAACAGCTGCGATTCCTCCTGGAATGCCGGGTCCGGATGGTAGGATTATGAATTATGAAGAAGGTGCGGATTTGATGAGGGAACCTGATGCTGCTGGTGGTGCATACAAGAGATGGGATCATGTGGTATGTTTACTTTTTTCCTCCTATTCTTTCTGCTCTTATTTCTACTGTCGTAACATTTGTATCCCGCAACTGGACTCTCGAACTGCAAAGTTCAGACGAGAGGGAGTTTATTCGCCAACTCCAACTCCATCTCACTTTCATTTGAAATTTCAGACGATACTCCACCCACCAACCAACCCAAACTAAACTAACACGAGCCCCCCTAGAAATACCTCCCCGAAGACTACAAAGGCAAAGGCGAACCCTCCTTCACCATCGAAAAAGCCCTCAAAGACCACAAACGCGCCCAAAAGTCCCACCGTCGCAACATGTCCGACGGCAACTCCGCCTACGAAATGCAATCCCAATCCTCCTCATCCGCATCAGGGTCTAGTCTCCGCCCCCCTCCCACAAACCGTCAAAGAAGCGCAAGCGGAAGTAACCTCACAAGCGGCGATAGCAAAAACATGACGACTACGAGCGGAAGAGCAATGGAAACGGTGGACTTCTCAAATGATGACGCGGGCGTAGGAAGCAGCCGAAGTAATAGTGCGGGAAAATCGCACAAGATGGGCGAGGGTCTCAAGAGAAGATTCGGGAGCTTGAAGAGGAGTTTGAAGGGGAGTGAGAATTAGGTAGCTTTGGATGGTAAACTTATTTCGTTGTGTGAATGGTTAAGAGGGGGATGGTAATGGCTTTTGGTTGGAAGGAATATCTCTGAACGTGGACATAGACATGGACATGAACATATGGGATACATGGATGGGACGGATGGAAATGATGTATTTTTTAGATTTGGAGAAAAATCGTATGATATCGGTTTTCTTAATGAACTCAAAGAAAGTATATATGACAACAGATGAATGATATGGCGTGTGAAATGACAAACAAATCCGGTAGGAGTACTCGCAATTCAGAATCATATCTAGTTTCACTTTTTTCTATTTCTCAATTAACTATTCATCTGATAATTACCTAGGCATCTCCTTCTGTTGAATCCAATCACCCTCCTACCTACTCACTCACTATAATCACGTCGAGAGTTATATCATTATGCTGTGAAGGTATGCAATGTTATATTATTGATGACGTACTACTCATATAGCATGTCGATATTTACATCACCATCACCATTACCATCACCCTCCACCCACCTGCCAGCCCACTCATCTATCCATGCATCCATCCATCCATTGAAAGATTAAACACCTACTTCCCTCCTCCACCTTGCTTTCCATGTACTTATTTTTCACCAATCCCATTCCCCTCATGACACTCATCCGTTTATCCAAACTCCCCCAAATAAATCAAACCTTATATCAAACCCCATATCAAACCCATAACAAACTCCATAAAACCAAAATGCACAGAATGCATATATACTATTTGGGTATCACACTTGCGCACCATCCACAAATAATCCCTAACGCCATTATCATGCGTGTATAAACCTCCATCACTTATTCCATCCGTCTAAATCGCTTGCTGTCACTACCAAAATAGTTCCCAAAACGTAAAATTCCTTCCCAATCGACTTTCAATTACTTCGACTCTGTCTTTGACTTTGTCTGTGACTCCACTTGACTCTTAAGTACCAATGCCTCAACCTTTGGTATTAGATCTGGCATGCGAAATGGTTTAGAAACAACATCATCCTAATTACAATTATTAGCCTCGGTTCCCAGAAAATATATCTTTATACAAAAGGATTAAAGGGCGCATACCATCCCAGTAGCTAAAGCCGTCTCAATCTGTTCCAATCTTGCATTTGCCGTAACTGCAATTATTGGTACATGGCGAACAATCGTTCCATCAGCTTCCAATGCTCGAATCTTCTTAGTGCAAGTAAGACCATCCACTAAAAGTAAAATTGTTAGCATGCCTATTTAAAAGCCCAGGACAACAGAGAGAACTGTGGACATACTTATTGGCATTTCAAGATCCATCAAAACACATGAGATACTGGTTCTTTCTGCGGTGGGATTTTCATGCTTCCAAAAAGATGACCCTTCCAATTTATGCAAAGCCTCTAGCCCGTGGTTACTAACTTCCGTCACAAAACCGGCTCTATGTAATTGTTTTTGCAGAACGCGCTGATTAACGAGATTATCTTCAACGATAAGAATTGTAATATCTTGGTAATCAACCTTTGGACTTGGTGATATCCTAGCTATACTTGTTGAAGCTTCTCCTTTGGATCTATTTATTAATGTAAGCAGGAAATCATCGCAACGCAGAACAGAGGCTATTTCATGCATATGGAGACGGAATAATTTTAAACGTACTGTGTATGCACTGGCTTTTCCAACGAGCTGTTGATACTTTCCACCGGTGTAGGATTTGTGGTACGTGGAGAAGGCTTTCGATTTATGGCATTGTGATTTGGAGAAGATAGAGGTGATGCTTCGGGACTGCGCTCAGCCCGGCGAGCCTTGACGTAAAACGCAAAACAACTGCCGACTCCTTTTTCTGAGGAGACTCCAATTTGCCCACCTTGAAGTTCGGTTAACTCTCTCGAGATGAATAATCCTAGGCCTGACCCGCCATATTGAACGTGAGTACGTGGAGACGCTTGTGAAAATCGTTGAAATAAAATCGACACTTCTTTTTCATCAAGACCTCTGCCTGTATCTCGAACAGCAAATTTCAGATATAAATCTTCGCCTGGACCCCATTCTGCTTCATCCATTGCCAAACCCGTAACACCTGAGCGGGAAGGAAAATACTGAACGGTGGTATCGCTGTTTGCCGGATGTTCCTTCGTTGCACCAATACTCACAATGATTGATCGTTGAGGCTGGTTTGTGGTGAATTTAATAGCATTGGTTAGAAGGTTTATTAGGACTTGTAATAGCCGTGATGGGTCAAGTTTTACCCAATTGATGTTGAGGTCAGTATACGAGTCCTGGATTTGAAATTCTATCGAGATGTCATGTTTTTCCATATCTCCTTCAAACATCTTGATGGCACGCCTGGCCACAGATATTGGTTGCGTTGAGACAGGCGCTACGACTAGAAGCGCCGAGTCCAATTTAGACAAGGTCAGAATATCGTCAACGATGCGTTTCTGATGCTGCGCACAAAGCGCGATAGTTTGAGCTGCATCAATGCTGCTTTCGATGAGTTCTGATATCTCCTGAGGCGCTTCCGTATTTCGCATGCTTGATTTCAGACCTTTAAGCGCAGGAGCAGTCAAAGCACTGGTGATTTCATCCGAACATTGTAGGATCGCACTCAACGGATTGCGCATTTCATGGCTAGTCATATCGATGAAATTCTCCTGTTGTCGCTTTAGCTCTATTGCCTCTTTTGTCTTCTGTTTCTGAAACTCCTCTGCCCATTTTTGATGTGATATATCCGTGATACAGCCGAAGATGCCCATCAGGTTGTTGTCTTTATCCCTAAGTGAAGTGCAATTCATGAGAACCCATGTATCGGTCAAAGCATGCTTACTTTGCCATGGCGTTTTGAAACGGAACTCTTTCGTCACGTTTACTTTCTGTGAAACCAACTTGTTCCAGGTAGCTTGGACTCCTTCGCGATCTTCTTCTTTTATGCTGTCCATCCATGACTTTGTGCTGTTATCAGATCGAGGATGCCGCGATATTTCCCACCAAGCATCGTTAGAAAATGTGATCTCTCCCTGAGAATTTGCAATGAACATTCCAACGGGGGCCATTTCAGCCATGCGGGTAAATCTACTTTCACTTTCCACAGCTTCTTGGGTGCGTAGGTTGACAAGCTCCGATAATTCTTGACGATCTTGAGCAGCAATGCGCGCTGCTTTCTGACCTTTGCGGATTTCTTCCTCATAGAGAACAACTGACGCCATTGAAGTTGCCAATTGGCGAGTCATGAGCTCAACAAACAAACTATAATCGTCATCATAAGGTCTTCTTGGATTCACTCCCATGACCAAGAAACCTAGTATGGACTCTCTGCTAGTGGCATGGAGTGGTATGGCAACAGCGGCTCGGCAAGGATCGCCGAATCCTACACATTCGAGATCTTTGATTAGTTCCGTTGGTAGGGTTCCTTCCTCAGTGGTAAGAAGTACAGGTCTATCAAGCCTCATACATTCTCTCAAATATGGGGCGAATCCATCTTCACTGAGGTGAAGATCCAATGGTGTAGCGGCTGATTGATGGCCCGAAGGTACACCAATTGTTCCCTCCAACACACAACATGGAGCTTGTGACATGCTTCCGGAGTTCAATGATCTCTGTGAGCTCATGTCGCTATCGACATCCTCATTAACCGAGTAGAGAAAAGCAAACGGTATATCGAAGGGGTTATACTCCAATGCTTTGATGACTTGTGCCCAAAATCCTTTAATGTTTCTCGCAGTAGCTGTCTTCTCTCCTACTTCTCGCAAAGTAAGCATCCGACGTTCCGATATCACTCTTCTCGTCTTTTCCCATGCCGGATTGTACAACCCGACTACAGAGCCATCCTCTCCGACTAGTGGAATTATACTCCATGCAAAATAGCATTCTTCCAGGTAACCATTTCGTTTGATGAAAAGTCTATCTTCATCTTTCATGGTGGCTTGGCCAGATGATTTCGCTTTTGCAAAAACCGCTTCGATATCACCCCAGATTTCCGCCCAAGCTGTTTTGTAACTTTGTCCCATCAAGCTAGGGTGTTTTTGTCCGGCTAGTAATATATACGCTTCGTTGTATATGGCTGTATATTCAGATCCCCAGTACATGGCCGCTGGATGAGGACTTCCCATGATGAGATTGCACATAGCTCTCAAATCAAAACTCCAGTTTTTCATTGGTCCAAGAGGAGAGGCTGACCAATTAATATTACGAGTGAATTGAATATGTCGAGGTAACGCTGCGGTTAGCGGAAGTCTTGTCCAATCGAATGAAGACCCATCGATGTGTGCTACTTGATTGCCAACAAGTGAATCTATCGGGCTCGAACCTGGGACAACTGTAGCTACATCTCCAAAGTAATCAGACGGCTCAGGGAATAGATCCGTTGAGCTTCTCAAATCTTGACCTATCACGAAACCTGGATTCGGTATAGCAGGGCTGCTATTATTTGCGTTCGATGAGGCCGAGTTGGTTGTGGGAATTTGAGTTCTAACACCATTCATTACCCGAAGACGTTTTCGTAAAGTCGAACAACTCCATGTGAACCCTCCATACAAAAATGATGGCAAGCATATATCTAAAGATTCGCTTTCTTTGCTCACAAAACTTAGCACCCATGCTTTAAACTCCGGAAATGCATGTGTAACGATTGTAGGAGAAGATAGATCCGCAAAGCCTGCTACCATTTCCAATAATGGATTCATAGCCCGTAGTGATGCATTCGCGTATTCTAGTCGTAAACGACCACCGGGTATGTAATTTTCCTGATTAGAAACATCTATTATGAAAGTTGGTCTCTCATCTTGCTCTAAAAGTTCGATTATGCCCACTTTATGAATCAATGAGCCTTCTTGAGGATTTGCGCTCAGCTTAGGACTGGCTGCGCGCCTTTGTTGTTCTAGATTCAACGCGGGCCCGATGGATTTACCAGGAGGATTCGAGTTGTTCCCCAATATATTACCACGAGCTAACCTTTTAGTAAAGCACCATCAGTATCACTCCTTCGAGCTTTTCAAAATAAAACAGTGTGAAAGCGATGCTATAGTAAGCGCGAAAGATTCCAACCACTAAGTATGGTAAAAATCCAAAAAAGAGAAATCTAACAGCCAACTGACTTGAGTGTTGTTATACCATTGCCGTCTTTATCTAGTTTCGACATGACTGCCGTGTCTATATTTGGAGAACTTTGGGAGGAATGCGTCCTTTTGAGTTTATGAGTTGTAAATCGGGGAGATCTAGGCGATTGTAACGTTGTAGAACAGTCGTTTGCTGCTTCATTATCTGGCTGGGGTATATGACAAGGTTTTAATTTTGCGCGGTGCCGTTTGAACTAGATAGATGGAAAGGTTTTAGTTTCATGAATGTGCAAAATTCAAGAAAAATATATATTCGGAGAATCTTACGGGTGGTTCTGAGATTGTATTATCGAAGATTCTCTCTGATACATTATCCTCCTCTCTAGAGTGTTTCGAGGTTTGCAGTGACGGTGATAACGGTGACAACTGAGGGGTTGAAAATAGAGTGGCAGACGAGGCGGTCGATACTCTTCTTTGGGTCTCTATATCTTCTGTACCTTGCAGGTCTAGGTCTCGGTTTCTATCTCGATCTGAAGAAAGAAAGGTAGGCCAAGGATTGCTATTATGCGACGACAACGATAGTGGAATGTCGACATTAATAAATTGAGGTGGAGAATTGTTATTGTTTGTTGACGTGAATTGTGTAGATTCTCGAGCATCTAATTCTTCTGTACCATGTGTTGAAATTAACCCCTGTCCCTTTGTCCGATCCAAGCCAGATGCGTAGCCATTAGCCCCACATGACGTCTGTGCCAATGTCAGTTCTGGTATTGGTATGGGGGATTGATTAATTGTGATTGTGCAGCGGCTGACACTATTAATAAGAGGCTTGTCATTACTGACTTTGTTCACTTCTCCTTGATGCAGAAGATGTTGATGTTGATGTTGATGTTGATGTTGTTGATGCTGTTGACAATGCTCCCCAAATCTTGAAGCAAAGATAGATTTTGGTTCCGAGTTCATTAGTCCTTCTTTATCTTAGTATGAAATGCAATATTTGCATTTAATGTGAAGAGGGTCCGTCTCCTTAATCCATGCATTCCATATAATCTTAGGGGAGGAAAAGGGCAGATAGGCGGACAGGCGGAGGTGATTTGTCTCTTTCTCCAAGCTGATCCTAATAGAAGCTGATCTCAACCAAGCTCAACTAATTGATGAATTATCGTGTCAGTGGCAATAGAGTAGCCTTGACTACCTACTTATCTGACTCAAGTGAATTGATAGAAGGGTAGGTAGAGAGGTAATCGGCAATTGTACTATTGTGTATACTATTGTCAAAATGGTTAATTTGAAAAGATGCTGAGTAGGCAGGTAGCTAGGCACTGCAGCGGGTAGGGTAGATAGGTATAAAGATTAAACGATAGGGGGTAAGTCAATGGATTTTTGATATATTTGCATCCGTTGACGATAGTCTTTGTGATTTGTGGTTGATTTGGTGTGGGTTATTCTCCGAAAAGATAAAGAAAAGACAGGAAACAATAGTAATGGGGAATCATAGCTGAGCAATCACTAGCATAATAAATAAGTTGTACTGTTTTTTTCTTGTCAAGTTGCGGCTTTGTGGCCACTGGTCGAAGTTTCTTCTGCTCAGTGGTTGAAACTTGTACATCCAAAGAATGAATGAGTGAAAATGGATGGATGGTTTCACGGTAAACAGTAAAAGCAACTAAGTAGGAGGTACCAAGTACTAGGTATTTACTGTATTCCTTCTTTATACAGTACAAGATACATGACTAAAGAAAGTATTTAATATAAGAAGTGTGGCAACATTACCTAGTACCTACTCGTATTGCCTACCTATAAAAGAATAGCGATGACAATCCTTCCCTTCCTCGGTGCTTCAATATATTAGATGAATGATTGGTCCAGATGCTTTAAACTTTACCTATCAAAAGAATGCAGAGGGACACAGGTACATATATTCCGTAGGTATCTAGGCAATCTTACTTTTTGTGAATCCATCATCTCATCGAGAATTTTACTGAAGATAGATAAAAGGGGAGAAAATCCCATGGACCAGGATGCCTTTAGACTCCTAGGGGCTAGAATGAGATCGTTGATCAATCTGCAAGATTATCTAGGTACGTAAGCTGGCTAAGGTCCTGACTGGCAGTGACTGCAGCTAATCCTTAACCTTTGACTCTTCACTCTTACAACATTGAGGAAAAGGAAGCGAATCAATTATCAACCATGTCAATTGTCCTGTTTCTCGTGATTCCGGGGTAACTAGGTACCTTACCTACCTACCTTGGTATATACTATTCCGAATCGTGCTTCTTGAGTCAGTCCCTTTAAACTTACAAACCTTAGGCATATTAGATCAGAATTTCATTAGGTCTATAGACGCTAGCTAGACTCTCGAGATACCAGTATGTGCTAAGTTTACATTCCAAGGTGATTGAGTATACCTAGGTACTTATTACAACCTATTACTACAAATCAAATCATTCTCTCGACCACATTAGGGATCGAGATCAAAAACGTCTGTTCATGTTTGATTATTGCATATTGTTTGTGTTTGACCGACTCTATTGCAAATCCCAGTCTGGTGATAATCCAAGGTACTAGTACTAACTAGGTACTGAATGTAAAATTTCAACTATTCGGATATTTCTCAGGCGGTTCGTTTTGTTCACAATATTTCCTCACACCTATTTATTAATAAGTACTAATGCTAATAATGCTATGCTTTATCGCAGAAAGAAGCTTTGATAAAACATAATACGAGCTCGGCTTAGATGTTTTCATTGTTCATCTCGACGTTCTAGTTTCTTTGCACGCACCGCTGTGCAATTTAGGTGCTATTAGCGTTCCCTAACGGTCTTTTCGATCGAAAATGTTCTGTCTGCTTATCAATCAATTGCAATCTGCACTGACATCTAGATGTCACAATATGTTGATACTTCAATCAATATTTCCCTCTGGCCCTTTTTGAAATTCAACCTTAGATGCCCTCCAGAATCCAGTAGCTCAAAATTGTTGGAACATTCACAAATGCTCGTGTGCTAACAACTTCTTACCATGGGTGACACAACAAAAGAGCCAATACCTAATAAACTTGATCATGTTCCCACCATGAAGCAGCCCAAAACGCGGCCACCGGCTGGACTTCGCGAGAAGATATTACGGAAGCCATTGCCATACTATAGCGGACCATATTCAGTTGGACAAATGGACATTGAAGTGCCCGTGCGAGAACCAAGGACATTCTCTAATATCAAGAGACAACATAAGCATGTTTTAAACCTCGAGACGGTCCTATTCAGTGTTTTCTACCCTTCAAGTTTTGGGTCCGGCGAAGGGATCTCCCCAGAAGGAGAAAAGAAATGGAGTCGGGCGACATGGCTACCAAGGCCTCGTGTTGAGGTGGCAAAGGGTTACAGTAAATTTGCAGGCCTTCCTTCATGGCCTACTATGGCATTTTTCGGTATGACGACTGCCTTCACCAAACTTCCTGCTTTCCGTAATGCCAAGTTGGCAAAACATTGGCCGCCCGAAAATGCTCGAGAATCCGAATTCGGATACCAGACGAAAAATAGCGCGGGAGAACCTCCACCTGGAGAACCAGAGTCACCATGTTTTCCATTGTTAATTTTCAGTCATGGTCTAGGAGGAACGAGAACTACATATAGTTCTGTCTGTGGGGAATTTGCCAGTTATGGATTTGTGGTTGTGGCTATAGAACATCGAGATGGTTCGGGACCACGTACTTTCGTCAATTTACCAAAGATGGGCGATAAATTTGGATCCCAGAATGTAGATCATTCTGACGAGGCGAGAGAGAGAGGTTATGAGAGATTTGATTATGTTTTTCCAGAAGGAAATGCCAGAGACACTACACCTAATAATGAAAAAGGGTGAGCTAACCCATTCACATTTGATTGAGGGTCCAAAAAGACTCGGCGAAATAAATTCGGGACATCTAGAACTTATTCAAAGGTTTCGGGAAACATATCCAAGTGGACTTTTTTTTACATTTTACTACTAGCCATTTAAACAATACAAAATGCACACTCAAAAACTCGATTGCAAACACAGATTGGCAATCACTAACTCAATTCTTTTAGCGTCGATGGCGAACTTCGCGCTGCCCAAATACAACTTCGCCTCGCTGAAATCGAAGAAGCCTACTACATCATGACGCAAATTCATGACGGGAATGGCGCTCGAATCGCTGAAGCCAACCTCCGGCAAAATTCTCCTGGTCGCGTCGGTGGCTCCTCCCGTGGTCTAAAAGGTGTCGACTGGCAGAGTTGGAAGAACCGTTTCCACCTCCAACAGGTCACTATGCTTGGACATTCTTTCGGCGCCGCCACTACCGTCGAAGTTCTCCGCTCCCAAGCTGAACGATTCCCCTACATTTCGCAAGGGATTCTGTATGATCCTTGGGGAGGCGCAATCCAACTAGCAGACTGTGATTCAGAGCATCTCATTCACAATCCTTTACTTTGTATCAACAGCGAAGCATTTATGTATTGGCCTTCAAATTTTTCTAGAATCATGTCACTCTGCCGCGAAGCCAAATCACAAGGTACGCTGTGCTGGCTTCTCACTGTCCGTGGTAGCATACACATCTCGCAATCTGATTTCTCACTCCTTTATCCGAATGTTAGCAGTTTCCTGCTAAAAATGACCGTCAATCCACGGAGAGCCATCGATTTGAATATCAATGCCAGCCTAGAATTTTTGAAAATGGTAATGCCGAGGAGAATTAGCGCAATGAACAGAGGCACTAATGAGGGGTTGCTGGAGGTCGAACAATTAGATGAGTTACCAGATGTGCATCAGCCGAAGAAGAAATATATTGCGGGTAGATTGAGAATTCGACATGAAATGCGCATTCGATTAACGCCACAATGGATACGAATGACGAAAGGCAAGACGAAGAATTGTCAGGAAAGGTGTGCTTGTAGGAATGGGAGACGAAAACCAAAGAAAAACATAGCGACAGATCCACGAGGGAAAATACTACCGGGCTTAGAAGATTTAGAAATCGGAGAAGAGATTTGGATGCATGTTGCGCCGACGGCGGAAGAGCTGAGGAAGCATGGGATCGGGGGCAAAAATGGAAACCAAAGTGCGGCTAATGAGAGGGATAGAGATGAGGGGAATAGTGATGGTATGGTTCATTGTGAGGGGCCAGGGGATGGAGCGGAACAGAAGAATGAGGGGGGTGGGCTGGCGGGCCATAGAGGAATTGAACAGAGGATGATGGAAAGAGGGTGAGAGGTAATGGGTAGGGAGGTTTTCTTTAATTTTAGATTGGATTTTGTACATACAAGTAAATACCTAGTATTGTAAACCAAAACAAAATAGATTTAGATCAATATACCGGTAAATAATACTATTTTTCTTCCATACACATAATACAGTTACAGTCAACTATCCACAAACAATTCTTTGTTTCTTCACTGAAAAATTCCTATCTATTTCTATACCCAATCCAAATAATTCTATACATATAATGCCCCCACCTAACTCTCCAACAGAATCTCCCTCTGTGCCCAATGAAACATCGAAAACCCCTCATACCCACTTCGTGATACAAAACCTCCTATCGAACACCTACTCTGTAATAAGTAAAACTCGGAACTCGGAATTCTAAAACATATGAAAAAAACTTGGCATAACATTCTGAGCGGGGTAGGGCAAATATATTAGTGGGTGCAAGCTTATGGGTTATGAGTGTCTACTGCCTAGTAAATTGTAATGTAATATCAGATTCGACATTTCTTCCAGCTTTCAGGGAAATATACCCCGTGTTCGGAACGGGCCGCAGCTTGGAGTGTGTGACTGTGATTATATGCAAGCAAATGGAAACTTGGAATGATTGATGAATAGTGTAAATATTTATGCTTTATTGGATGGTTGTATAGGTAGATATGGAATAGTTGCATAGGTAGGTATGAAATGAATCTTGGAACGAAGTAGCATAAAAATATATATGATATGTGTACATAAGCACAATAAACCGAGCTGAAATATACATACTAGGTGGTAATTAGAGCTGGGAATTCACCGGTACCGTACATCCAGACCTCGACACATAGATCCTGGCGTCGATCATTTTATGCCAATTTTTTTCGTGAATCCGTAAATGGCATTCTGGGGAGTTGCATTCTAAGCATAGGATGGGTGGAAAAAAGAAAGGGAAAAAAAGAACTTTCGATTCTCGCAGCAGACCGGTGGATCTGACTGAACCCATGTTACCGATGATACTTACGAAGCACCTAGGTGATAGATAGGTGGGGAGGTAGGGAGGTAGGTAGGTACATAACAATGGATAATACCTACCTAGGTATGTGCATATGCAAATCTATAATAGGTCTATAATCTATAATAGGTATTATAAATAACAAAGGCTTAACCCTTCTCCGTAAAGCGTGATTCAACCTTAAACATCCACATCGCCGACACTCATTCTCATTTGGTATTCAGAAAAACTACAGTGACAACGAAAATCATACGTGCAGCCAATATCGATTTCAGCACCTGCGCCAAGACATAACACAGACATCACACACATAACACGAGCGAAAAGTATCGATGAAAGACAAGGTTTTTCTAAAACTGTGAGGTTCTTTCATCATTTGTTCATTTGTTAACACATGTTACCTCAATACCTGTTACCACTTCATTTTACCAATCTGTCTAGGGGTGGGGAGAGAAAGAGACCAAAAGAGACAGAAAAGGGAAAAGAACCTGTTAAAATCTATCGATCTGGAGCACCCAGAGAATCTGCAAAGTATTACTGGTATTTGTCAAGTGCTTTTCTCTATTTACATCTTTTTTCTATCCGGTTACAGTTGCGATGTGTGTTCTTGATCATATCATATCGTATCATATCACATCACCAACAAAACATAACATCTATCCATGACGAGATAGCATCAGCTTTCTTTACTTCTACTACTATTGCATCAGCAGTAGACTTTCTGTTTCGGTTTTGATTCCCATTTGATCTTCATATTCCTGGTACTCTTCCGTAAATTCGCTTTTACGATTATATTGTGGGAAAAAGAAAGAGAAGAAGATAATCCTTCGACAATCTCATTGCTTTATATCAATTGCTCTTCTCTACTTACTAGATACCCTCACAATCACCATATCATAATCCGATACCAGAATTCACTACTCTGAGTCATTTAATGAGAGCTGCGTCGAAACGCTCAAATGTGTCAAGTACTCCATTGACCCTGTACTTTAATTGATCATCTATCACATTTCAATCCAGGCACAATCTCGAAATGAATTCCAAGGAGAAAGAGAAACATGGCCGCTCGGAACCAGTACGGAGAAACACACTTGAGCGTATGCTCGAGTTAGAGAATAGGAGCAAGGTACGCAAAAGAATATCTCACATAGCCAAGTATTATTGCCTAACATACATAAATTAGCTGCAGCGCATGCAAGCCTCGACAACGACAGTCAGTCAACCGCTGCGTAGTAGCTTTTTTCGCGAGAGGCGTCCGAGCAATTCTAATGTATATACCAACTTTCCTCCCGAACGTCCTGTCCCATTCAGACAATCAGATCGAGCAATGACTGCTCCAACATTATCCGTTGCGGTGCCTCCTGCGCAAATATTCGAAAAACCTAAAACAACACCCAAAAGTTCTAAAAAGGTATTTGTAGTTGAGCCGGTGAAGGAAAAGTCCCCGCAAATTGTTGCAGATGTAGATGCGGACGATTCTGATGCATCCTCAATATGTCGGTCGCCTGCTTGGGATGGTGGTGACGGCAAGCAGAGAAGAATGGCAAAGAAAGAAGCTCAAGATATGCGCAAGAAGGAAGAAGAGCGGTTAAAAAAAGAGAAAGAAAAGGCCGAAAGGGAGACCCGAGCCGCGGCACAAAAACAAAAGGGTCGATTGAGCAAGGCGCCTCCAACCAACAAGCGCCTAAGTAAAACGATACCCGCAGTTCCAGTGGGTCGAGCCAACTCTGAACCTGCAGTACAAGTTGCGCCGGAAATAATACAATTGAGTCCTGATCCCGATGATGGTAGACGACCGAGGCGAACGAGTTTGGATCTTGGTCTCAAGAAACTTATGTCTTCTTTCAGGTCCAGATCCAGATCCACAAGCATTTCTGCGGATGCAACGCCAAGAAATCAATCAACCTCGAGTTCTCCAACCTCGACCGGATTCATTGGAGGCTTAAAATTGCAACAATCGAGTGAAGCGACGGCCCAAAACGAACTCCGAGACGGGAAATCGTCAAATAACAGACCAGCTAGTCACAGTAACAAACTTAGTCAGAGTCGACCACCCATATCACTAGAGAATTCTCGATATCGCACATTGGACTTGTTGGCTCCTTTTGGAACCAGTGCACCTGCTGTCGAACTCCCAACAAAATCCCAAAGTGAGGACTCTTATAGCCCCCATACTCTGAAAGGGCCGGAAGCCAGTGAACAGCCCGCTAGTGATCTAGAACCAATCATGAATAGAAATCCTCGAGCCCGAAAACCGAACAAAAATTTGAGATTGGATCATGTTACAGAGTCAACAGTGAATTATAAGGCCAATCATAAGCCTCAGTCGCCGCATGCTGCTCCGCCATCTCCAGGCTTTAGATTTGGCTTGGAAAAAACCCCACCATCAACTCAAAAAGTACAAGAACCTTTGTATTCTCAGAATTTTGATATATCTCCTGAAGATACCAATTCTGAAAACAACGAATATTTTCCACAGCAAAAACACCACGGCAAACAACGAGATCTAAGCAGCTCAACCCATGATATCAAATTGGACGCCGCTCCGATAAAGGAAGTTATGAGAAGAACACCGTCAATTCATAACGCGACTGGGCGTAGTAGGTCGGTTTCTCGAGCTAGAGAAAATGCGGAAGTGGCGGACCATGAAGAAGATTTTCGGGCATTCATAGACGATGAAGGCGCTCCTCCAGATTTCAGGCTCACTGCGCAACCATCCCAGAGCAGTATTCAACCAGAAGAGGGTATGTTCTCTAGGCGCGATTTGCAAGTCCCATCTTTCTATCCGAGCCCATTATCGCTCCAACCTAAAGGAGCCAAGAATGGTACAGCGAATGTAAGTCATAGATATTCGTCTGCCCCAGACTCGCCTTATCTGCAAACTTCTCATCTGGATGAACCTCTTAAAAAGTTACGCCCGCAATCTACTCTTTCGCCACGTGCCGCTGGCTTCGACAGCAGATCTGCATTACCAAGTCAATCTGCTCGGAGAGTATCAGAACCCGAATACCTATCTCCCACCGCTTTGTCGCCTCTAGAAATCAATCCTGTGCCACAGCAGAAACTTTCTTCCCAAACGGCCAACGCAACTTCACCTCGTCGCCAGAAGGACCGAAGATCCAGCTCTAGATCTTACACAGGATCAAGTGAGGAATACCTGAGTTTCGATGAGCAGTCCAGTATCACCACCCCAGCAGTTTCAAGACCACAATCGCAGAAGGGTCCTATTGCATCTAGCCATGATACCGCATCTCGCAAGTATCACAAAGTCCAAGATTCTTGGAATCAAACTCCGATTCCGGTTAAAATCAAAGATAAAGAAGGTAATACTTATACGCTGAGTGGCCAGGCCACTTCTACTTCACAATCTGCAAACCTTCATGCGTCTCTAGCTTCTGCAGATCCCAACACAGATGCGGGAGTTGCAGATCTTCAACGGAGACTTAGTTTGAGCAAGTCGTCATCAACTACTGCACTGCAACATACTTTGAATTTCCTACCAGAGCTCAAACATCAACCATTGCGTCCACGACAAGGTCCTGGGAAACGACAAAGTAGTGAGGGAAAGAATGTACCTGGGAAGGGAGATGGAACTGGACACGGGCACGGGGGAAAGCCAAGACGAGAATCGGCATCCGCCTCTGCTTACGTGCAATACAACGATTCCAAAAACTCACTCATGTCGTCGTCTGCTTTTAACGGAGGCGAATCATCTAATTCTAACAGCAATTCCAGCTCTTCCGAAAAAGACAACAGTAACGATAGCAGCCAATATCTTCGATCAGCCCGTCTCGCGATCCCACCCAGAAAAGGCCCTCGCATGTCCAACCAACTCGCAGCCTCTTCAGCACAGAGTCTTCACAGTAATGGACAAGGTGGAATTGAACCAATGGCAAAAATGTTTGTTATTTGTTGTGGCTGCAACTATTTCCACGATATGCCGAGTAAACTCTATGAGTGCATGGCGAAACCGGAGGCGGTGGTTAAGGATGAGGGATTGGGGGTTAGTGGGGTGGTTAGCACGAGGGTTAGCTGTCCTTGGTGTGGACACGGGATGAGTACGAGGTGTTGTGAGGGGTGGGCGGCGGTGGTGGTGCTGAAGGAGAGTATGCATTAGGGGGTTATGGGAGGATGAATGGGCGGAATGGGGAAATGGAGGGGGAGTTAATGTTTCATGTTTTATGGGAGTGAAAATTTAGCATAGGGTTGGATGGTAGATCATGGTTTGAGGATGAACGAAAAACTTGGATCTGTTTCAAAGTTGGGAATGGGAGATCTAGCTCGGTTGGGTTTGGACATGGTAGTAGGGAAATATTAGACGCATGGTATGGTATGATATGATATGACAGCATTGCATGGATAGATGGATATTGAGGGACGGTGGGAAGGGATCTCACATGGATCAGATCGAATGGATGATTTATTTGTCAAATGAAAGGAGAAAATGGGATACAAGGTTTACGATAATGATACGCATATACGCGGTGATATAATTGGGCAATGGGTTTTGGTTTGTATGCAGTTTTTGTATATGGAGATGGATGGAGAGGAGTGGAGTGGAGTGGAGGTTTCGGGGAGGAGCTGAAAGAGAGGGCGGGGCTGTTGGGGTGGGTGATTGTGGTTGTGGTTGTGGGTGGACTTGAGATTAGGGGTTCTTGTGAGATAGGAGAAAATCTGGTATCTAGGTAGCAGTAGAATGGATGAACGAATGAATGGATGGATGAATCAATGAAAACTTTATGGGCAGATTGATCAAGAGATAAATGAATTATTTGTGATGCGCATCGTAGGTATAGGAAATGGATATGGATACGGATAGTAGAAAATTTAGTCTTCTATCCCAAAATTCTGTTGGAGATCGATCATAAATAGATGTTACACACTCTGTGTTTGGTTGGGGTCCTCTGTTCAACCTACAATAGCTGAGTATAATTGCTGGTATTAGGACGCACGTAGAAATATGTCAGTGTGCGGAATTCAGGACTTGCTTTTATTCCATTTGACTTTGAATGTCGAAATGTAATTACCAAATGAGCTGTTGGATTATAGCTCCCACCCGGGAAATAGGCATGGTCTTGCTTTAAATGCGCTATCAAGGTGTGGGTTTTTGGGCTATCTTAAGCGAAGCATACCAAAGGGGTTTGGGAAGAAAGGGAAAGGAAATCTTAGAATATTGGACGATATGAAATTTGAAAATTATATTGAAATCAAATTAAAGGTTACTTGATCAGCTCAATTCATCATCATATTCCATCGCAAACATCTTGTACTCCCCAGTCGCGTCACCTGACTCTTTCACTCCAACATGTGTCTAAAAGGAAAACAATTACTGATATAGATCCGGATGAGCAGCCTTGATAAAATCAGCACCCCTTTCAGCAACCATGTAAACAGCATTCTGAATTCGACAATCTGGAATGACGGGGAAGACGGATGCATCAGTGATACGGAGGTTCTTGACACCGAACACCCTAAGTTCGTGATCGACGACACCTTGCTCGATGGATTTTCCGAGGCGGGCGGTTCCACAGGGATCTGGAGGGTAGATAGTTAGTTTTAGTTTGATGGAAAGATTTAGATAAGAGGTGCAACTTACGGAATCCGGTCTGACTTCTCTCTAAAATCATCTTATTCATAGCCTCATCGCTATTTCTAGGCATAGGCCATGGATAATCTTCCCCTATGATATCTTTCATTCCGTCGCCGTTCATTAAGATATCATCCACATATCGACAGCCTTCACGCAGAGCGACGAGATCCAGATCATTGGAGAAGAAGTTGAGGTTGATAATTGGCTGCTCAAGAGGATTGGTAGAATTGAGTTTTACATAGCCATTGCGCGAGAGAGGACGGAGTAGATCAACGATAACGGTAAGCCAAGACCCAGTAGGTGGTGTGGGAATATGCCATTGGAAGGCATCGCTAAACATGGGCACGAAATCAATCTCAAAGTGTGGTTGGCCGCCTGGTCCAAAGGGGTCGATATCATTGTTGGCTTTTTTGGCAGCGACATACTCTTTGCTTGTAGCTAGATATTCGTCGATACGAGGCAGTCCGACGAGTTCGAGAAGACCACTACTGTATGGACCACTCTTGTTCTTTCGGTAGGCGCTGATAGCACCATCGTGTTGGGGACCGGCTCGTAGGAGATGATCTTCGAGTCCTAGGCCGTCTTTGAGTCTGAAAACATGGGGCATGATGGGGTGGTCGAGAAGATTCTTTCCAACGTGTTGTGAATCGACCTTGACGTCAATCCCGTGGGGAGCAAGTTCTTCAACGGGACCAATTCCAGATAACATGAGGAGTTTGGGAGTCTCGTATACGCCGGATGAGACGATTATTTCCTTCTTGGCTCGGATGATTAGTTCTTCGCCTTCGGCTTTGATCACTACGACTCCGGTAGCGGCTCCATCTTCAATGAGAATTTGTTTGGCGTGGGTGTGGCCGAGAATAGTGATATTTGGTTTTCCTTCGAGGAAGAGGGCAGATGTAGAGCGTACACCTTTGTAAATAGTATTCATGCAGCGAGCCAATCCGTGCATTTCTCCATCGTAGATCTCGTCATTGAGGATTCCCCCCTTGCTGACCCACGCGCTAGACAATACCTTACGGAATGGCTCAAGCTCAGGTACCATGTCAGAAATGGCAACATCAAGTGGACCATTACGACCATATTTCGCCAAATCTGGATTATACAGATGGCTATCATCGTGGTAATTGGCTGGCTTGTCAAAATACTCCTTGCAATTATCCCAAGTCCAGTTTGGACCACCATATTCCTCCCAATCGTCAAAAGTAGCTTTGCTACCTCGAATCCAGGTGTAGTAGTTAAGAGCACTACTGCCTCCCAAGACCTTTCCACGAGTGTTGGGCTTTTCTACTCGGGTGTAATCTTCGCGGTCAATCATGGTAGTTTTATAAGCCCAGTCATATTGACTTCCACGGAGTTCGAAAGCCCGTGCTGGAGTTTGGATCTCGGGGATATCTTTGTTGTGTCCGGGACCAGCTTCGATGATCAGGATTTTTACGTTGGGATTCTCAGCCAGACGGCCGGCAACTGTGTTGCCTCCAGTTCCACTGTTTGATATGTCAATGTTTGTCTTATGGCTATACCATGGAAGCATGCTTACCCGCCAACGACAATGAAGTCGAAATGATTATCAGTTGGTTTGACCATTTTGAGTGTTCGAGTTTGAGATTAGCTATATGGTATTGTAAGAGGAATGTAACTTAGAGCTATGTGATTAAAGTGTAATCAAAGTGATGAAAGTGGAAGATGATGTGAGAAGTTGAGGATGGAAAATACTCTTGCTTTATATCTCCATAAAATATGAAGCATTCACTATGTGAAATATGTAAAGCCTGTGACGTCTTCTACATTTTCGACCTCGCTAACCTCTCAATTGATCATACCCGATGCTTGCCCGCTACAATCCAAATCAAAATATGGGGGAGCATACACCCCTAACCTCGCTTTCCCTGTATGGTAATATGGAAAGGATTGCTACCAAAGTAGGCTGATTATTAAGCTCTGATTCCCGCGGCTCTCATGACCTAAGTGAACTCTTAGGTCGTAGAAACCTGGAATAATATGCATGCTAAACCCCTCATTGCGATATTAGGACATTGAAGTGTTACGAGGCATGATGACAGCATAGCTAGCGACAGCGAGAGGGGTGGCAAAGATGGCAAGTATCGGAGTATGCTCGTCGTTGTTTGCAAAACGATCTATCTTTGTCCTCCATGACCATGACTCCCTTCCCCCCGCCTCGGAAGATGGATGGAAACATGCATGAATTCAGACGCGATGTAGTGAAATGCTGCAGTGAGACCGTAAAATTAGTAGAGCCAAAGGGCTTGCATGCCTTACCCATTACATGCGATCTCCACCCGAAGAATCTTCTCTGTCGCCGAAAACCCGAATGCCATCATCTTTCTTAAAAGATTGATATCAAGAAGGTTATCGATGGATTCAATACACAGGATCCAGAACTTCGGCCCCGTTCGGTATGGACGAACAGGCCGTACTTGCATGCAAGCCGGGCCCATTCAACGCAAAGACTGTTGGAAGGTAGAGGAAGAGCTGGCTGCAAGCTGAGTGGAACCTCAGCCAGCCCAGACTATTCTAATGTTAGGTCAGCAAAATCATGTTAGTAATATGCAACTGCCAGGGCCAGTGGAAGGAAATCAGCCAATCACAACCGTTCGATGCCCCCACCATCCGTATTCAAATTATACCTCTTTTATCATACATCACTCCGATGTGCAAGAGAAGCTCTTCTCCTTTCATTCATGAAGCAATGGACTTATTTTGGTAATCGTCCACAAATTTTTTGATATTCAATCGAGATTTAGTTACAGTAAGTTGGGATTCATTTCGGGGAAAAGTCGGAAACCACAATGGAAAGGAATTCCGAAGTTGACGACTCGGCAACTTTCCGATGTTGTACATTTCTTGCCGAATTATTGGAGAACGTCATTGACTGGAAAAAATCCACGATACAAATGTTTCACGGAATTGATTAGAAATACGAGAATTGCATGTTGGACTTTCAGGGGATCCGCTGTTTGCAACATGTTCTAACTCTATCTTTATTGGAGGCTCTTCCCCAAGTATCCTAGAATGGAAAGTTGTCCGTCAATTAGTCCATGTGTATCTGATTATTAACTGTATCTATTCGTCTTGCTGCATTATCTAAGCTTCTTCTAAATTGAAGCTTACAGCATATGGTACAAACGAGAAACCGTTTATTTTCCGAGTTATCCTCAGTTGCTGGTCGAGTAGAGAAGAGACCGGCATCCGATATACATATTTTTGAATGACGCATTCTAGAAGAAGACCAAGGGCCAGCCAGTACCTTGATTTTCTATGGATACACAGTTGACACTTTCCGAAGCTCGCATTTGTAAATCTGTAGCATGCATTCAGACAGGTATGGAATGGATATAAAGTATGTCTAGCTCCTCTATCTATGTATGAAGTCGAACCATTAAACTTCACTTAAACTTTCTCTATAATACACATTCCTCATACATAATTTATCATCATTGTAATACAAAAATCAATTTCACATAATGGCATCTAAGGTTTGAAGTCTAATGATCTATCTTGGGCATAACTGACATTCTGTGCAGCTCGGCTCCCCCGAAAGACCTGTTTACACTTTAGCCGAAGGTACTTCGTCCATATATATGTACTGAACAATATAATGCTGAACTTTCTTAGGAGTATCAATTGCGGATCCGACTGCTTCATTGCGATTAAACACTTTCGGTCTAGGAGGCCTTATGTTATTGCAAGATACACAATTAATCGAAACGCTTGCACATTTCTCACGAGAAAGAATTCCAGAGAGGTATGTATTACAGAATGTTTCGATGAAATCCACTAACAAAGTGCAGAGTAGTTCATGCTCAAGCTGCTGGTGCTTTTGGAGAGTTTGAAGTTACTCACGACATCTCGGATTTGACTTCAGCAGCCTTCTTGAATGGCATTGGAAAGAAGACTCCTTGCATGGTGCGCATATCCACAGTAGGAGGAGAGAGAGGATATTCAGATGTTGTGCGAGATGTGAGAGGCTACGCCATGAAATTCTATACCGAGGAGGGAAACCAAGACTTCGTCTTTAATAATACTCCTATATTTTTCATTCGCGATCCCCTCAAATTTCCTTCGCTAAACCGATCACATAAACGTCACCCACGAACAAATGCCCCAGATGCGGACATGTTCTGGGATTTCCACAACAAAAATCCGGAAGGAATACATCAAATCATGTATCTCTTCTCGGATAGAGGAACTCCTGCTTCATTGAGACATCTAAACGCGTACAGTGGCCATACTTATAAATTTATCAAGCAAGATGGCACATTCAAATATGTACGATTCCACTTCCATTCAAATCAAGGAGTGAAGAACAATACAGCCGCCGTGGCAGAGAAGCTCTCAGGAACGAATCCGGATCACCATAAACTGGATCTTTTTAATGCTATCGAACGTGGAGAGTTTCCTAGCTGGAAAGCAAGTGTTCAAGTTATGGATCCAGAAGATGCAAAATCGTTTCGTTGGGACGTGTTTGATATGACCAAGGTATGGCCACATAGCGAAGTGCCATTAAGGCCCTTTGGCAAAATGAGTCTAAATAGAAATGTGAGACATATCATTCCTTTACCTTGTAATTCTTGCTAATCTACATGTAGCCAAACAATTTCTTCGCAGACATCGAACAAGCAGCTTTCTCGCCTTCAAATATGGTTCCAGGTATTGCTCCATCCGCAGATCCAGGTAAGTCTCTACTCCCATCTTTACACTTATAAAAATCACTAACCACTCCCTTCGAAAGTCCTCCAAGCCCGTCTTTTCTCATATCCAGATGCCGCTCGCTACCGGCTCGGCACAAATTATCAGCAACTCCAATCCAACGCTCCTCATTGTCCCGTCTACACACCATATCAACGCGATGGTCTCTCTTCAATCAACGGCAACTATGGTCCTGACCCAAATTATGTCCGATCAAGCTTCGTTCCACTTGCTCCTGCGACTCGCAATGCTCAGGCCGTGCATAATATTCAACATGAGCTCTGGAGCGGAAAAGTAACGGCGTTTACGAGTGAAGTTGTAGACGATGATTTTGTACAGCCACGGAATTTTTGGAGAGAGGTTCTGGGAAAACAGGAAGGTCAGCAGGAAAATTTGGTGGGCAATGTTGCGGGAGAGCTAGTGAATGTCAAGCATGAGAGAGTTAGAAGGGAGGCTATTGGTAAGTTTTGTGTCTTTTTGTGTGTAGGCTGTTGAGTAACGTGAAGCTGATGTTGTTTTATAGAGATCTTTAGGCAGGTCGATGATGATTTAACAACAAGAATAGAGAAGAAAATTGCAGAGTTGTCAAATCTTTGAGCAATGAGCAGGTGACAGAAGGGTTGCGGGGCGCATTTGGCAGAAATGATTGTTATGTTATATCGCAATAAGAATTTATCCCGAGAATCCATAGCTCTAATAAAATTCATCGTAACATTTTCAGCTGTACAAGAGTCTCGCAATACTTGTTGTGTGGCTGGTTGATTTGTGATATGGCAAGTTTTTCAGGAAACAAGCTCGAAGTTTTCGTGAGATTTGACAATTCGTACCTCTTTTAGCTTGGACAGGCTAGGAAAGCATTGGGACAAGATTGACTAGCATGGATAAATGTGAGATAGTAGCTTAAATCTTATTTTTCTGAGGGGGTAAGAGCGACTCTCTCTACTCCCATTCCGCATCGGGATATGTTAAGCATCAACCTTCCCTGACTTCTGGTCTTAAAATCTCCACTTCCCGAGACTCCTCTTACTGATATCAAAAGGGCAATTCAAGAATTTGTCTTTGCATTTGCTTACTATAACATTATACCATTACATTAACTCTTTATTATTCAATTATAAGCTACAAATGGACACATCAGAGTGGAGTTCGAACCTTGCGGTGAGGAACAAGGAGCCTATAGTCACCGTGAGAGAGATTCTGCAAGATTCGGAGTGAGTGCAACGACCTTGTAGAACACCCCTTGTTGTCTATACTCCTGAAATGAAACTACTAATCGTCTCAACTGCACAGTGTCGACGCCCAAATCATAGAACCATGCTCCTCCCACAGTCCTCGTAAGCGCAATCATTACGAGGTGGAGAGAAACTCGATTATTACTCCATCGATCCGGTAATTCTCCAAACAAGATAGGGGCATTGAAGTTCGTTTTGACATCGTTGACACTTTCAACAAGAAAACCAAGCAACGAGAAGGAACAAGTATCGCCAGCAAAGCGCCAACGCAATGATAGAGGCATGGAATCAATCTGCTTGCAGACAGAGCACAATGGCAAGAGTCGAGGAACTGTTTTCATAGAAAAGTAGGTAAAATTGGAGAGTGGTCGCGCATTTAAAGCTGATTGTCATGCAGAGAGATTGCTGCATCGAAGAAGGGCAACGAAAGAATTCCTGAGACGCCCAACATTGGGAAACGATTTGAGGGCTTTGAAGTGACGCTGTCGTAAGTTTCGCTTATCTTTTTTATAGCCCAACAACAATTTGATTAACCCTGATATGAACACCAGGGGATCAGCACCGCCATCATCACCTCCATCTGACCGCAACGGACCGGAGTCTTCTGGTACCAATGAGACCACATCCATCGAGGCAAGGATGTAAGCTAGATACTCACTTAAGGTTTTGATGGAGACTTCAAGCTCTAACTTGCCCTGAACCTTAGGCTCCCCCTAGACACACTTAGTCCCGCACTAGCACATCTTAGCTCTGCGCACCACGAAAACCCCAGATCAAATTCTATTTCTAGTAGCTCCAAATCTTGTCATTATAAATACCACAACCTCAAGAGCAACTACGAAAATATTTCACACAACACTTCCGAAGCTCAAACCCCTAAGGAGCGCAGCGACAAGTACGAATATAAGCTTAATAACACCGAAACTAACCAAAATTGCGAACACATCAGCAACACCTTTGAATCTCTCTTTCCCATAGTCAAAGATTGGATCGAGCAACAAAGGTCTCAATTCGACACTATTACTGAAAGAATCAATAAAATTTTCAGCTTAATACAACAAGGCGAACGGCTACTACAGAACGCCATGACTACCGAAAACGCTTCTCGATTGGAGCTTCTGATCGACAGAATCACTCATGTACTCGCGGAAGATTTTAGGATTGATGATCCTAGCTCTGCAGTACCCAATTTTCCACCAGAGAGAGATTTCGTCGCCCAACTTACAAACGTGTATGTGTCAACCGACCCTTCCCAGACTTTGGAAGAACTTCAACAATTCGCCAACATGAGATCAAATATGGGCGTAAGTTTGAATGAGAAAGAAGCAAGGTTTATCGATACCATTAAAGCTCTCGGCGCTACACAAACAAAGCTCAAGGAGGAATGGAACATGCTCAACTTAAAAGAAGACAAGAACAATTTCAAATTCATGCTTGAGATGAATTCCTGTGAGCGAGCAAAAGTTCTGCAAAGGGTTTGGGATTTGAAGAAAGAAATTGCGAACTTCTACATGTGTGCTGACACGAGAAGATGAAGTAAATCGTGACATGCGACAGAATGATGTAAAACTGGAGTTATTGGGCTGCTTTTCGCGAATATATTTATACCTATGAGCTTAAGCTCGTTGATGTTGGAGTAGTAAGGTGGGGCTTCTATTACTGTAGCATCATTATCTTCGACTCTGCAGGGCATGCACCTTTCTCTTGATCTCTTTTTGTTTTTTTTATCTAATGAGGGAAGGGTGTACAGTGGCCAGCTAGAAAAGATTAGTTATCACATATCATGAATAGAAGATCAACAATTATCAAAAATCATGCTGATAGGAAATTTTATAATGTGCACATTTACTTGGTATTTTATTTTCATACAGTGGTAAGAACACTGGCATTCTTATACCACGTCAAGAGAGGATTCTCCCCGTTCTTGGTCTCCGTCTGTTCCACATAAGCCCATCGGTTCAAAAATTCTTCATGTGATAACACTTGTGTGAACTTTCCCGTGATGGCTCTGTATACATTATCCATGACAGCGAAGTCAGTAGGGAACAATATGTCAAAGTATCCTTGATGCACCTATATGCCATTAGCAACGATGAAAGGGACAAGAAACATTGATGCTCACAAAAGGCGTCGTAACAGGAACTGTTCTCCTTTTATATCTCGTCTGTACAACTGGTGCATTGACTCCCTTAATCGTGTCCGGCAGCGAATGAAAATCACTTGTTACTAATCTATGCGCCGGGAAATACTTGGCCAGAATATCGAAGAACTGCATTAGTCTCGTGGGTATATATTCTGGCTGACTGAGATTCGGGGCGAATGGCATATTATTCCTCAAAGTCTTCACTAGTTTGTTCTGCGGAAGGGGGTGTGGGTATTTTCCATTAGTAGCAGCGTGTCGCACGCGAAGGAATCTAGATGCTATGGGATCGATGGTGGGAGTGTAGAATTCGTAAAAGTCGCCGGTGTTGGATATCAGGACGGTGCCTTGAAGAGGTTCTTCGGTAACAGGGTCGTATCGAATAGAGTCGTGGGCAAAGTTGTCAAAAACCTCCATGGCGAGGAAGAAACATGGTGAGGGCACTATCTGGTTCCATTCGAAAACTGATTTGTTGATAATCTCAACTTTAGACGAGTGTCCTCGAGAATTGGCATTCCGTAACAGGTGTGATTTTTGTAGCGATGCGAGATTGCTGGATATCTCTATGATCTTGAACTTTGTGCGGGCATAGACCTCAGGTTCTGTGGCACGAATATAGTCGAGTATATTGAGCATAAGAGTACCATTTCCGGCACCCATTTCATAGATTATGAGGTCGTGGTATGGGTACTGCGATATTTTGTAATTATTGATTAAATACCGGGCTATAGCTTCACCATAGTAGGGTCTGAAGAGCTCCGTCGGTGTATGCCATAATTGGCGAGTCTCATTAGGGGACTTGAGATCCAACTCGTCCTCAAACTCGGTGTATCGTTGCCCCAGGAGACGGTGAAAGGCTGGTTCATCTTCAAGAGAGTTGAAGTCGAAAGGTTCGCCAGGAGTAAAGATAACGACTTGCTTAGAGAAGTATCCATAAGACGGATTGTATAAACTATCTGCGGAACGTATCAGAAAATTACACGATATATTAATGATTAGATTGTGAATACCTTCGATGAAATCTCGTGTGAGCATCTTCACACGCCTTGGTCTTTCTCTCCTCCCCCTCAACTGATCCGCTGTAACCATGGGATACTTGTTGAATTCCTCCATCATATCTATCGGAAAGATATCCGTTCTCTGCTGCCAATGGCTTTCATTCTTGCTTGTCTCCTTCACTCCTCTGCCCCTCCTACTGGTGGTCGACAAACATCTCAGCTGCGAACCATGCCCATTCCATGCTCGGGGAGACAACGAAGAATGAGATCGCAAAACCTCACAGTTCTTGTGTCGGAATAGCTGCCGAAACAGTTGTGCCACAATTGGGGAGTCCATCGACAAAAGTGTTTGAATTCTTCTGTGTGTTTCTTGGGGGACCTCTGTCGCAATGTTGAGTTCTGGTTGGTCCAAGCTTCTTCCGCAAAGTTTTGCAAGGATATTGAAAGAGTTGACCTGTGAAAAATCACATCATCAACAAAATGATTTTATTCACGACTCATGATTAAAATAATGATGATGAGAATACCGAGGATATAATGTCTCTGAGCAACCACCCCAAGGCATATGGTTCTGCAGCAGTTGCAGTTGCATTCGCCGCAGGAGTCCTGTTGACGTTGGGGTTCAAGGATCTATATCCTGATTTGGAACGAAGATATCAAGGACGGCGAAAGGGAAATGGAACTGGGACTGGAATCATTGCATCTGATTCATCTTCATCTGATCTAAGACCGGTTGGCTCTAACCTACCTCCACTAAGGCTAGAAGACCGTACTCGTAAATCAGTTGTCGGATTGCCGAAACCTCTAATCCCAGAAGGAATAGAAGGATGTATTGGAAATACACCATTATTCAAAATCAAGAGTCTTTCCGATGCAACAGGATGCACTATTCTTGCAAAAGCGGAGTTCTTGAATGGGGGAGGGGGAAGTCCGAAAGATAGAGTAGCATTGAATATGATTATGATGGCAGAAGAGGAAGGATTCCTGAAACCCGGCCGAGGTGACACTATTTATGAAGGCACGGTTGGATCAACTGGCATTTCACTTGCAACTTTAGCACGTGCCAGAGGTTATAAAGCATACATATGTATGCCCAATGACCAGAGCACAGAGAAGTCGGATCTTCTGCATCATTTGGGAGCCACAGTTGAAAGAGTCACCCCAGCACCTATCACTTCTACTGAACATTTCGTCAACCTGGCAAGACGGAGAGCGAAGGAACATACGGCCTCTAAAACAGATTCTAGTAGAGGGTTCTTTGCTAATCAATTCGAGTCTCGTGCAAATTACCGGGCACATTTTCAATCTACAGGACCTGAGATTTATGCCCAGACAGGAGGTGATGTAAGCAACCAAACCTTCGGAATTTCACACACAATTTAGCTAACGACGTTTAGATTGATGCATTTGTGGCCGGTGCTGGAACAGGGGGAACCATCTCAGGCGTAGCACTCTACTTAAAACAAGAGCAACTTATGGGACAAGATCTCAAAGTAGTACTTGCAGATCCAGAGGGAAGTGGTCTTTACAATAAAGTCAAACATGGCGTCATGTTCTCTTCAACCGAGAAAGAAGGCACAAGACGTCGGCAGCAGGTTGATACTATCGTCGAAGGGATTGGAATCAATCGGTTAACCGAGAACTTCGAAGCGGGGCGAGAAATCATCGATGATGCCGTAAAGGTGACAGACTTGCAAGCACTCAAAATGGCGAGGTGGTTGGTCGAGAAGGATGGAATTTTTGTTGGGAGTAGCAGTGCTGTCAATTGTGTGGCAGCTGTAGCAACAGCGTTGAAATTAGAGAAGGGGAGTACGGTGGTTACTATCCTTTGTGATAGCGGAACGAGGCATTTGAGTAAATTTTGGAAGAAGGTGGGAGAATTGGGCTTGGAGGAGGAACATGACAGCCAAGATTTGCTGGCTCACTTACGTCTTCTACCCACCGGGGAATGAATATGCTTATGAGCTCATCGAACCATTACTCTTAGCAAGGAAATGTATGGCAGCTGGGTTTCACGAGCTAAAAGGTCATTCGTACATATTCAACTTAGGTCACGCAATCAGCCTATTTCCAATTCTGTGATACGACTTTGGAACATATGATAGATCTTTATTACTCGACTTTGTTCCAAAGAAACCTACTAGGTCTTTGCTTCTCGCGTCTAGGCAATAGGAGAACGAACGGCCTTAAGCCTGGGAGTGGCCACATTCAATGGAATTACTGCAATGTTTGGCTTCCGCCATATTGTTTGTGCGAACCAGTTCGTATCGATTCATATTTTTGGGAACAAGATGGATTCTTTATAAGTAAAAGAACGATGTTTATACGACACCACCCCTGACACCCTCCTAGAAAGGAAGAATTTGATAGAAGCAGAACAGAAAAAGACAACTAAAACGCAAAATCCATGTACTCTGTCGAGACAAAAATCGAGCCATGCTATAGGCAATTTTCCGTTCTAAAGCACCATCTAAACCGGAAACAACTCCGTTTGCAGAAATGAAATCCTTATCTCACATGGTATCAACGGTGACATACTCAATTGAGCAAGCCCACAGAGGTTCGATTCAGCTGAGTCGCCTGTATTGCGTTAAACGCAGAGCTGCGACGTGGTGGCACTATTCAAACCGCGCAACGGTGCTACGCGCAGCGGGTGAATATTATTGGCTCAAGCTGTTAGCAGATTGTCCGCAGATGATCTTGTTGCGAAGCGTTGTGACCTTGTGAAGATCACGTGAAAGAGCAAAAGAGCTCTCAAAATTCTCAGATCAATACAGGATTCTTGTACAACGTGAGCTTTTCTGTATTTGGTGCCTAGGCATACAGTATACTGTTGCAATATACTATCGCATCGGCCAAAATAACCTTAACACTAGTCCATAAACGTCTAAAATTGTACTACATATGAGCTTGATTTTAAAGGCAGCCGGTAGTACAGTGAAGTTCATATGTGACTATTGTCGATACCTATTTTTGAGGAGATGGATTCGTGTAAGGCTTTCACATAAACAACATTGCACCATGTAAGGAACCGTTCAACGCATAGGGAATCTCATACTATTTTACATTTTATAATAGTCACTACACAGTCTATACACGATATGCCTGTTGCGTGTAACACCGCAAAGTATATTTATCAGAATTATGATGGGAAGAGTGTAGATTGAATCAATTAATCTATATGTTACTTACTTAGTTGAGATGATCAAGAAGACAATCAATGAGACCTGGGAATCATATTTCAATTTGTAGAACTTATGACGTAAATCCTAACAATTGCTGGATGTTTAGCTACAAGTTACGCAGTAAGACGGGGGCTCGCTTGACAAGGGCTGCAACCTCGTTTAGACGGCAACTAGGACCATTTTTGCTCCCAGTCGGTCTATTACGTTCTTCACAGCCCAGGAGCCGAACCATCTTCCCAGATGGCCTCGATAACCGAGAATCTAGAACTTGGAACTGCCGCAATACCTTGGAATTTAAATCTCGAATCAGCCTTCTCAAACAACTGAGCCTACTCGTCCGCATCTCGCTCTCTTCCGTTGAGGCATGATTTCATTGTAAAGTCGGATCCTCTAGTAAGGCTGTTAGTAACTGGTGTGCTAATTCCAAGGAACAGAATACCTCATTCGTCTCTCTTCCCAACACGAGGTTTCGCCGTCAGATTTTGGTAGGCAAACTTCTCCTGCCACAATTCTGGCCCCGTGCTTAAGAGCAGGAATCAAATTTTTAAGAATTTAAATGCTATATTTGTCAGACCAATCATGGAATATCCACCGAAACAGATATGTATCGGCGCCTTTGACTGGCTGCTCCGTGAAGAAGTCATGCTCAACAGTCTCTACTCGTCCCCTCACTTCTTCTGGAGTTTCGATGCCTTCAACCACATCAGGGAGGTCTTGAGAGATACACTTCATCTTAGGATAATGCCTTGCCAAGTCGATACACATGGCACCTTGAGATCCTCCCATCTATGCGATATAGGGAGTTAGTATTCATTTGAGCAGGGACAAGAGATCGCGCACAGCACTTCAGGAATAAGGCGAAGAAAGGAACAGAATTTCTTCGACCAGAGATAAATTTGTATTGTGCAGGATATTATCTTTCATTGTTGAAAATGTTTGTGCAGCACAGCTACCTGCTCCGTAAATCAATCATGACACACAGCTGAGCTGGCCCAATCACCACAAACCTCCCCAAAGCTTCCCCTCACTTGGAGAATTATTCCCTCACACACCACCCCTTAAGCAGTCCTGACGTCAGATTCTAGCCATTAAAAAATCTCGTGGTATATTCCCCTGCAAAGCCAGTGAAAATGGTACCTCCGACGAGGTAGTATTGATTGCTAAACCACCAACGACAATCATGCGAATCCTTGATATCGAGCTTCCAAATCATGGTTCCTAACACAAAGGATGAGCCCAAACAGGTCGATAAGAAAAATATGTACCCAAAGTCAAGGATGATCCCATTCAGCGCCAGTGCAAACAGCTCGGTTGCAGCGAGTATTCCCAGGAATAATTTGATGTTGCCTGCGTGTCGGACTGCGGTAGATTTCACACCATTTCTTAGATCATTCTCTAGGTCCTGCAATGCGTATATGGTATTGTATAACACAGTCCATGCAACTGAAGCGATGAATAATGATATTACTGATAAGAGACTTGATCCAGACTGGGTAAGGTCGTTTTGAGAGCCGGGAAAGCAAGAAATATACCCCATGAGAATACTGAACCCAGAACAACCTGGGGATAGTTTGTGAAGCGTTTGGCCAGTGGATATACAAGCAATCCGATGAATGCTGGCACACTCCAAAGGACGCAGTCCCATGATAGTAGCATCAAGACAAGCACCGCTCCAATTATAATCTGACAAGCAAAGAACAGAACAGCATTATGGACTGAGATTGCTTTCCGAGCAATCGGCTATGTTTTGTCCGCGAAGTACTACGATCGATATTTCGGCCGAGTATATCGTTCCAGGTACATCCACTTCCGTGCACCATGAATGCACCTAATAGTAAAACTGTATTCATATAGAGAAGACGAGATGGTTGCGGTAAGGGGTCATCAAGCGAAGCGGCGAGCATCGAGCCAAAAAGACATGGAAAGTAGGTATATAACGAACCCATTGGAATATGGAGACGAAAAAGCTCTGCGTATGGAGCACATGGCTCGGAAATAAAAGCGAGAGAGCCAACACTATGCGGTGGTGGTGAGTACCCTACCGTGGAGTTTGGTCGTTCGGGGTGTTTGATGGATTGCATGCTTCTTAACAAGCCAGAAATAATTGAGTCAATGTTGACAGCTACTTCTTTTATAAGTTTGGAAGATATAGCCCACGACACTGGCTTTTTCAGCTAGCTAGGCAAGCAAACAACATGATAAGGGAACAGGTCGGTTTGTCACCAGTGAGCTAAGCGAGACAGTGGGGCGTCGCGGAGATGGTGTGCGCGATTGAGTTTGGAAGAAGTAAGCTTCATGTGAGAACAGCGCAGTGCATATCCGCAAGTCACATCACACTAAGGTTTTGCTTGAGGAAATATACTTTCGATTTGCATGAATCTACTTTAATCATTTGATGATGTTGCAGCATATCCGAGGGAAGTTGTTTCTTTTGATTAAAACCATATTCCACAAAATGCTCTCATATGAATGCATTATTCCGTACGTTACTTCAATTACAAGCTCTTTTCACACACTTGCAAACAGGTCTGCAGCGCAAACCCAAAAACTATATCGACTTGATATACTGCCGCTATGGTGTACTCAGAATATCCTGTCTCTGCAATCACTGTTATTGTAGCTCTTCCTTTTTTTATTTAGCTGCAGCCGCTGTTCTTTGCATGCTGGCATTGCAGCAAAGATCCAACATTTGCTGCCTTCAGTCTTCACTAATCTAGCAAAGATACATGATAACTCCGCTTTGAAAGCTCAGTATTCTGACCTTCTAATTGCTAGTCATTATTTGTCATTGTCCTGATTCATCTTTCGGTACTCGCCGTTATCAAAATCTGAATTCTTCTTTTTTACAAAAGAATATTTGTAAAACCCAAGTTTCAAACAGCCGCCAATATCCTTATCGGGGTAGTATTTTGCTGGTGTATCACCTTCTTTATTGTTAGTATTCTTCCTGCACCTTAATGGTTATATGATCTAAGTCTACCCAAGGGTCCGTTCTTCATCACTACTACCTTGCACAATTTCTGGACTTCGCCAACGCCAAAATACATTTTCATCTGGCCCGTGTTCGTCTAGATTTTGGCTACTTTTGATATTGCCGTCGATGTGTTCATTCTATGTCTTCCAATTCCAATGATTAAAACCTTCAGATGGAAACCCGGCGAAAGGTCCAACTCATGGGTATATTTTGACTTGGCCTTTTTTAAGAATTTCGTTTTTTGTTCTTTGTCTTGTGTGATGAAGCAGCTTACTTTTCACATCAGCTGTGTAGTATCTGCCGCTATCCAGATATACTACTTTGTTGCTATCAATGATATTGGCCAGTTGAGCCCAGATATCACTCGTAGGCACAACCCAATTTCCAGTTCGGAGACTTATTAATTTATTTTCAAAGGGGTGATTAATAACAATTTCATTTGGGCTCAAATAGAGTCTTGAACATCTATTATTGCGGCTGGTCTTTCAACAGTTGACCCACTTTTCCAAAGCTGGCGTTCTCCAGAATCGATCATGAACAGTGTTCGCTCTGATTTCTCGGTGCCCAGTTTCAGATCCGAGAGGTCTGTGTATAGATCGGATGGTCCTTCAACGACCAATAAAGACAACCAAGACTCTGAAGCAAACTCCTCTTTAGTAAGAAAAGCTTGGTTGGAGTTAGGGGACAGAGACTTGAATGAAGCACGCATGGCAGCAGGTGTGGCAGATGTTGAGCTGGGGAGGTTGAATATAGAGAGATGGTATCTTGGAAAATTCTTTGCTATGTATCTACTAGTTGTCTGAATTGCAAGGTTCGTTTTACAGTGTACTCTATCTCATATCCCTCTCCTGATACTATTGATGTTTATGTGAAACCGGCAGGCACATTAGCTTCGAGAGTATCCAGTTGTAGGTATTATTGCATCCAAGCATGACAGAAATTGATAATTATTCTTGTACGCCTTTACTACCCCCCTCCCACGTCGCTTAAATGATGCCTAAATTGCTACCTTCTGGAATCCACGATTTTGGCTTCCCAAAACGAGGATCGGCAGCTTGGAACAAGGTAGCCCAATCATCGGCATCGCGCTCGCGAGAGTTGAAGAGAGAAACCATGATCATATCCATACCCCTGTTCTACTGTTAGATTTTCCAAGAAGAACTTGCAATTCCAAACTGAACAGGCAAATGAACCGAATTATAAACATACCTCGCAGCTTGTTCTCTAGGTAAGGGTATTGTTCCAGGTTCTGGAAGTAGATGGTCGTAGCAAATGACCCGAGCACCAGGTATCAACTGTGGAATCAATGCTCGGAGGATCTTGATGCAATGAGCCTCCGGCCAATCATGAAAGATTTGGCTGAATAAATATGCGTCGGCTTGAACGGGCTGATCAATGAAGAAATCGTGTCCCATGATTTCGATCCTGTCTTTTACATTTTTTGGTAAAGTTTTTTCGATTCTCTCAACAACGTCTGGCAAGTCTTGAAGAACAAATTTTAAGTTGGGATAGGTCTGTGCCAATTCGATAGAAATGTGACCTTGTGCTCCTCCAACGTCGACAACTTTAGTAACAGAATCCCAGGGATCTTGACCAGAAAAAATGCTTGGGATGATACTGATACAGCGCTGCTAAAACATATCATAGCTTCAGCCATACGACGGGACATGTCTGAACGACTTGAGTGATATTCGAACAGACCCTGGTTAGTTTTATGATAATGAATCCAGCCCTGAAGTAGTTAGCCTAAATTGGTCATCCTTGTGGTAGAGAGAATTTACTGTCTTAGCAACGTCTTCAGTCTCTCCATAATCTCTGACAGCATCGAGCGTCTAATAATGGTTAATGATAGACGCTTAAGACTTGGAATTCTGCCTACATGAGCAAAAACTTGCCAGCACTCATCGAACATGAAGCCGAGACCTGACCGCGCCTTAGGGTTAGCAACGAGAACCCTAGACGCTGCAGAGTGAGCCACAAAACCCTTGCGTGGTTCTGTAAAGCAACGATTCCAGACCATAGCAAAACGTAGAATTCTTTGCAAGTTGATGACACTAAGCCCACACTTTGCAGATAGATCTTGATATGAAATTTTCCCGTTTATGGGTACTTTAGAGGCAATATCATACCGGTATATTGCTTGAAGGCTCACCCCGTTATACTGATGAAATTGACATTAGTCATACTTCTGTAGAATCCCCCACATAGCTAGAGCAAAAATTTACCACTGGTCGAAGAGCAACAGCTGGGCCCTGAAGTAGATCAAAGAGCTCAAGGCTAGAAGTTTTTGCTGTTTCTAGGGCCTTTGGAGCTTCCTCATTCAGCCCAAAATCCACAGGACCATCTTCGTGAAAGGATGGAGCCGGTAGATTATGGTCTTTGAGATACTTGTCGACTGTATCAGTTGATGCTTGAATTTGGGCCGCTAGGTCCAATAGTCTTGAATAGTTGCTCATGTTTTAATTGGTTCTCCAGAAATATGGATGATACAAGACGATAAGAATCTGTTCAAGGAAAGCTGTTCCCTCGAGGATATGGTGAGATTGACCGGACAAGTCGTTTCTCTCATCGGTCACATAACAATCAATCCATGAAAGGTCATAACTTTGGTTAAATCGATTTTTACCTTGGTGGACATGTTATAGTATCTATGCAGTAGCTCATGTTAGATTCGCATGATTGGCTATTCACGCACTCCGCCTTCTTTCGTTGAGCTAGGCAGCTCCTTCCATCTTTCTAAGTTACCGCGATCCATATTGATTGCTTACTGGTCCAACTATGAACAGCCGTTACTGGTAGGCGACGTGATAAGACTTCATTATAGTATGACGAGCGTGACGAGAAATCGAGCGTATCGCAGGGCCCCACATGGTAGAGATACCCCGCAAGTAGATCTGGTCGCGATCGACCGAAAAAGGAACCGAGCACCACATCATCCACCTTATTAATGAGGGATTTAGACTGGAGTTGAAAGGGTTCAAAACTTTAACAGTTGATTCCAATTGTTGTGACGATGGCGAGAAAGTCCTGGCATCAATTGATACCATGCCGCTACACGCCCCGCAAACATGTATATAGTTCTATTGTTTTCCTCCTTTTGCATATTAAGATTGTTTCCACTCGCGATGTCTGCAACATTCATAGTCTCTGAACTTATTCACATACCCATCTTGTTGCTAATTGCTCATCTGAGAATCAGAATCCCAATCTGATAACGTTCGCATCTGGCAATGTGGCTATCGGTCCTCCGACACTGGTCGCCTGTCAAGCTATTATAGCAACTGGAACGCCGGAGTTACTTTCCCGCAACAACTGATATCGCTTCTCCATTCAAAACGCCCATGTCTAGCGAGTTGGTCTGAGCTGAAGGTATAGATAGTAAAATGTTATTTCTAGGGCCCTTGTAAGTCTGTGAAAATTTGAATGTAATGCAAAATGAACCCTTTAAAATAACGAAATGCAAAAAAGTTAAAGAGTGAGGTCTGAAGTATAACGCGCGAAGCAATGAAAAAGACATATTCTGCGCCCAACTCTCCAAAGGGATTGGACTCCCACGTAATGAGGCTGTGCATCTTGACTTTCGTCCCGCAGCGGTAGATAAGTACATTCGCTACTCTTGCGACGAATAATACTGCAACGTTGCGCTTGTCCGAAAGGTTTGTTGCTCATCTCACTCAGCAACACTGTTGTGTGCACTGAAGAAGATGCTGCACTACCTACTTATAGTGAGTTTGAGTACCTCTGATTTTGCATGCTTTTTGCACATCAATAGATTCTGTAATTAGATTCAAATAAAAGCTAGAGTTAGATTTTAAAGCAGGTGCATACTTTGAATGCTTCTACGACGGTGGATTTTCGACTTCTCCTCTCTTCCGTCTGACAGCCTTTTATTGCAGAATAAAGTGTCTTTCGCGGAACTATAATTCTGTTCTTGGAGTCTGTATGAAAGCTCTGCCAATAGTCGATACCAAGCTTTTGGTTGAAGCTGCACAGAAGGGAGTACCTGATGGCTCACAGATTTTTGTGATCGGCTCATCAACAGCTTGACGGCAGTTCGAATATCCTTGGAGCAGGAATGGATGTAATGTAAATTCATTGAGATTTTTAATTAAACGGAGCATCATGGCGCTCCTCTAAATTGGTCAATAAATTGATTCGCCAGAGTTCTCCTTCTCCCAACTTCTCCGCCCGACTGACCATCCGATCCGGTAGCAGCCGCTGTATTTTCTCCCTCTAATCTCCTCCTCATTCCTTCGAATCCTTCACTTCTCTTCTTGACCTCAACGCCCACCATCCAACCCGGTAATCTCCATCGCGTGAGAGCTGTAGGTAGCACATCGTTTCGCCAGCAATAACCAATAATCCAGCCGACCATAGCAGATATTAATGAGCCTGGAAATTGGGAAAGTCCCAGTTGAATAGCGGGGAGATATATGTATGATTTATCCGAGAATGTAACTCCCACGAAATTATCCTCGGTCATAGGTGCAGAGGTAGCTGCAACTTTATATTTATATTGATGCGGAATAACGGCATGATATTGGGCTAGAATAGCAAATATAAGAGCCGTTGGTCCTGCGGGTAGGTAATTTATCGCGTAGAGGGAAAGCGGTCGTAGAAGGATCAGTAAGATTGGCGATATTATCGATGTGAAGCAGAATGATAATATTAAAAAAGACTAGAAATATATTTTCAGCAGATATTCACGGTAAGTTAAAGAATGAATCACTCACAGCAAATCTACGAGATCCCCATAATCTTTCCACCACTCTCATATTATAGTATGTTATCGCGCCAAAGAACACTTCTGTAGAATTTGTATAGCATAATTGATAACTGAGCATCCGCCATAATTGATGATATCGTAGCAGATGAGGATCCGCTTGTATATAGAAAAAATGCTTTGAATCTGTGATACTGGCGAGGAGTGAGGTTACGACAACCCCATAGACAAGGCTGCGCGTTACTGGCACATCTGTGAAACCGGTAGAGAGCATAGCGACGTTCAGATTGGAATCTCGAAGCTCTAGGTAGCGTTCCACTTAAATTGCTGATTGTATCGCAATTCGGTCGTTGAACATCGAATTCGAACAATGCACTGAAGTTTGAAAGCAGATGCCAGATTGGCCTTTTCAGCCTTATGATAATGAAAGAATTAAAGTGGGGTGGCCTCAGTAGCATTATCCACTAATTTTTACAAGGGTGACTCGTGGCATGTGCAATCACTAATGACATCACCACGTGACCCCTTTGCTTCCTTTGACTGCCCCCAAATTTCCAACCTGTGATGTCCATTTTTCTTTCAGATTTTCTTAAAAATGGCTTGTAAAGTATCGTTGGAAATGTATCCAGTTATTGATCTCTTGTCCAACACGAACTCTATGTTCGTCCTCGGTAAGTTCTGCCCATTACATAAGATCCGCACATCAAAACAAATTCGAATCGGTCGTCATCCTCGGCGGACTTCTTGACGTTTGATATAAACTCAACATGCGGAGTGTCTGATTACATACCTTCAGGTAGGAGACAGCTAGCTCGTCTCTAGATTCGCCTAAAAGCTCAATATATTATTATATGATCTAGTGACGGAACTATTGCTATTCTAGATAACACATGTATCATTAAACACCAGATGAATTGTTCCTTTACATCATTCTCACAAGCTCGCCGTTATGAATGCATCCATATCGAGCACGGGCACACTATTTAGCACAAATAGAAGACAGCACTTTTCATCGCAAGAAATAGTTTTATTCTATATAAGTCTGCGCATTATATATGATAAGGTCTAAATGAGCAGTCTCTAGACTCTTTTGTCACTTATCACGGTGATGTCGATACCATGATCTCTTGTGACTCAATTAGTTGCATTGATATAACTCAAGTGATTGAATGATCGCCTGATGCGTACCCGATATCATTTACTCCCCGTCAAACAAAGAGTAGATCGAAGGGAAAACCTCTCCCCAATCCATCATCCATTGATACTCACTTGCTAAAATGCTCTCAGTTCCACCCTCAATTACATCTTCGAAATTGTTCCCCAAAGATCTGAAGTGCACCGAGCATCTTGCGCATCGGTCACCGAAATTTTGTTAGTTTTAGGGGCTGGCGCTTTCCTCTGGCGGTTTACATCAGCAAGTGGAGAGGCTGTGATTGAAAGTCCTCCCGGGAGCTTGGAATCCTTCTCATTGGCGACTTCAGAGTTTCCTGTGAGCTTCTGTCGTTTGTTTGACTCTCTCTCTGATGGAGACGATGTTGGTGACGTTGGTGGCGGTCTGGTTGCTGGTTTTGGAGCTTGTTTGCCGCTAGATACCTCGGGAGATGCATCGACGCAAATAATTCTTTTTGGCACAGAAGCTTTAACTTCAGAGGTCTTGCCGAGGTTCTGTGGTTGCGCAGCAAGGAAATTCTTAAGTTTTGACTTTGGCGATGTAGATGAATCACTGGCTTTGACTTGAGTGTTTTTTTTGGTGTTTCTGCCGCCGCGGGTGATTTGTGCTTCAGATAATTGGTCACTCTCTTCCATTTGGGTTTCTCTCCTGGGAATTCAACCAACTCGTCGGCAACTGCGAAAATATTAGTATCTTCACTCAAGTGATCGGGCAAGAAGTACTAACAAAGTGTCTCCCAGGTCCATCGCTCTGCCATCCAATATCTCTCGGCATCTGGAATGTTTTTGAACATGCTGAGTTCAATCCGATCATGACTTTCAGTTAGAATATCAAGGACTTGTTGTTCAACAGCCGTAGCCGATTGCTTTGGAGAGCATCAAATCGTAAACACTTTTGTAGACCTCCATCGTGATAGATCAATAGTCGATCCATGAGTTTGTGATTCTGAGGTTCGAATTGTTTGATATGAAAATCTGAGAGGTTTTGTAGTGGGCAAAAGTACAATTCAGCCTCGGGTGATCAATTCACCTTTGAAAATAAGAGAGTTGGATTCAAATGTTCAGACTGGGTACATGGAAGCTGGGAGGAGAGCCGTTCCGATCACAGATCTCGCTTCCTCTCACCTTTCGCGTCCACCCGCAGAAAAACAGAAGCAACAAACAGAATGGTAACAACCTGTTGACTGGAGGAGTCGCTTTGATATGAAACTCTAATTGTTCAGCTGCGAGTAACGATTCGTGGATATGTCTGCCATGAATCATGACGAATGAAGCACTCTAGCAAACAAAAATGATTACAATTTGGTGGTCGAAAGACTGCACTAAGGCGACTCGATGAGGTGTCTGATTAAGGAACGGATCGCCGGTGAGTATGTATTTATATAGGCGGGGGGTTTCTCTTTTGTAATAGTTTTAAGGAAAAAGAACACATAGAGTTTATGCAAGCACATGTATAGCAGATATCAGAGCAATGATATAGCGAAGAAAGGCCTGCTATTTCTTTAACGGGATGCTGTAAGTAGTCTAATACTACTTTTTGAGCAGCCGACGCGATACTCCGACTCTACCTTATACACACTTAAACACTGGTTGAACCACGCTATAGAGCATAGTAACACCTGGACTCATACAAAAACGTCGACTCTCTCACAGTATCCACCTAAAACTAAAAAATTCAAGCCATCAGTTCTCGATTTAACCCAAAGCCTGCGTATCTCCATCCGACCATTATGAAACAACACACTTTATCCATTAAAATGAATGCCCATTCGCATCCTATTTACCAAAACCCCAATTAACCCACTGATCAACGAAATCCCTCACACGAGAACTTCCAAGAAGTCCACCCAAAAGCACACCCATACCCACAAGGCCCAAATAATGCCATACACCCATCTCAGTCTCCAGAAACTCCACCCTCGACATGAACGAAGTATTCCTCGGCACAGCGACAGCAGATGGCATATCGGTCTTCTTTTCCGGCTTCGGTCCAGAGGAACGACGTCCCCTCTTAGCCAACCATATTGGTTCCGGATACGGTTCTTTTCCAACTATATCATCAATTAAGCTTATGACCTCACATCTCCATCACCTCAGTTACTTACACAAATCTTCCCAAGTCCAGAGACTTACTGCCTCGGCTTCTTGTTCTAATGAAGCTCCTTCAAGACGATTTCCTTCTTCAATGTAAATGAAAAATGTGTTTCGGATATACCTTTCGGAATAGTTGAATGGGGGGCGGGTGCCTTTGTCGCAAAGTACTTTAAGGTAGATTTGTACGTCCATTGTGAAGGAATGTTTGGATATGAATTGATACAGTTATTGATGGGTAAGTTTATGGATTGTAATATGTTGAGGAGGGGTTTATGGTCGATGTTGTTGTCATAATGAGAAGATAAACTTATGGAAAGTATATGATAGCATGGATAGATCTGGGCTGCACCTGCTGGTTGAATTGAGGTCCGCCCCTTCCCAATCGTGAGAAACAATTTCGAATATCTTGACCTTGAAGGTAGAACCAGAGTAGAAAAATATCATATTACACACAAATATTTACCCTAACACAACTCACCTCGTTATGAGCATGTTGAAATCAAATACCCAATTGCCCACCAAGAGAGTCAATTCTCCAATGTGAACTAACGATAATTACTTCAGGTAAAGGGATAATATCAGTAAACCTAACTGAAGTGAGGTCGGCAACACCAAGCAAGGCAATGCACACCCCTTCCAAACCTCACCTCACAGCAACCTCCTGGCCTCACCAAATACGGACGAGTCCAGGAAATTACATTCAAAATTGAATTTTTACCATGCATCAAAGAAAGCAAGTGAAAGCAAATGAATAAATGAATATTAAAAACTATTTGTAGATAGAAGTAAGTAAGTGAATGATTGAATTCGAAAAAAGCTAGATCCCAAGAAAAGAGTTTCCACATTCCAACAAACCGACTCAGACCCCTGCCCGCCCGAAAAAAAAATGGAAATTCCAAATGAACATTTTTGTTACAAAAAATTGGACAGCGTGATGCTGAACCATTTTCGAATTAGGATTTTACCGATACGCTCTCTTCCAAATGTTCGAAATCGTATCCATTAGAATTTCCGACGTTGACTCCAACCCCAACGCCATTAATTTCGTCGTTACGTGGCCATTCTGCTTGCTCCAATTGCTCGTGCTGATGGTGTCCATGATGCACATGATGATCCCTATACGAATCGTGATCGTGATGTTCGAATTGTTCCTCTTTCTTAATGTTATCTTCACGCTCACTGACATCCTCTGCCGCGATTTCCTCTTCCATCTGCACTTCCACACCGGAAACATCAACTCCAATATCTGCACCAACACCCGCACTCACATCCACAGCTTTAACACCGTTCCCGTAGCCCACCGCATTTCTCCTAGCTTGTGCCTGTGCTTCTTCTTCTGCGGTGGCCTGCTCAATCCATGGTAACAATTTTGACTCAATGTTACTCTCAATATATCCATTTCCGTTTTGTTTGTTCGGACTACTACTCATCACCACATCCGACCAAGGCATTTCATTCGCATTTTTACCCGTCATGTTGTCCCTCCCGTCAACATTTACACCATTGACATCAATATCATCTCCATTCCATGTGCTCTGTGTTTGTTTCTCCTCTTGTGTATCATTGTTCCAAACGTGTTTATTAGAAGATTCAATATGTGTACTTGTATCTGGCCAAGCCAGCCCCTTATTTTCCTCACTTTGTTCCCAAGGGGTACTAGCCGGCACGGAATAATTTGCCCACGCTGGATCCGCATCGAAGGATTCATTAGCATTGACAGTATTGACAGGTATATGGCCATAATAATGGCCGCTCACATCCCCATAAGCTCCCATATTAACCCCTGCGGAATTGTTTAGGAAATTATCGATTTGATTCGTAGGATCGGTTTCGTTTACTAGTGTTGATTCGCTGTCGACAGTTGCATGAGACACGAAACTAATGTTTTCATTAGACATGTCGTAATGCTGAGCAGGATATATATAGCCCGTTGTATCGAAGGGAGATTGAAGACTAGTTGTGTGCGGAGGGGTAGCAAGGCCTTGAACAAAGGAGTCAAGAAGATTAGGTTGCTGGAGATGAAGAGGTGATTCGGGCCAGGAATTATAGTGCTCGAGATTGGGAAGATTCTGGTGACGGTGTGGCGGTGGTGACATGCACATGTGGCGTGGTGGAGCGGGGTCGACATATCGCCAGGTGGTGTCATTTCCCTCTCCAATGCGAGCTTTATGAAATGTCCAGATAAGAATGGCTCGCCGGATAAATGGCATTCGTTCCCCGGCTGAAGACTGTAGTTCTTGATACATTGAAATTTGATCAACGTATTCCCGAATAGAGTTTGAAGGGCGATTTAATCCATTCCCACCATACGATTGTGGAAGACGTTTCTTTTCAATCTCAAAATGAAGGTTCATGAGCAGCGTGAATGTGTATGCCCAAGTCTCAGCAGGTATGGCGACCTTGATTCGGGTCTCGCTGTCAGACATTCCAAGGACAGTCATTGGCAACGCCGTGCCTTCTAGCACAGGATCTCTGGCAGGGTCACCGTATAGATCCGCGGGTTTAATTAAACTCGTCACAGACTGCCAATTAGATCCAGCAAAATCCTTGCCAGGTATGGACACCTCCATGCGAGTCAACAGCTCACTATTATCTGGAGCGTGAGTTTTCATTAGATCCAACGACACATCCATATGAATGATATCACAGTTCAGATCGTTTGTAGAATGCAATTGTGCCAAGTGAGGGAACTTTTGTCGCCAGTGAAGGATTGATTCAAGACTTCCGCGGGGCTTCGATGACGACAAACCCGAGTATCTATGGAGTACTAGACCATCTCGTCGAAGATCTTGTTCGGTTTTCATGACCCCGTTTCGTTCATTTGGTACAGCAAATGGTGTCATGAGCAACCAAAATGCAGCAGGCTTCATAGGATGATGATTACTGAGTATTATTTGATTGAGTGCATCATATTGATCGTGGCGTTTACTGGGTAGCCGACCTTGCGAGAGTGCTATAAGTGTAGGGTCCTTTTTAAATGAATCCTCGAAACCATTCTTAGGACCCTTATTCGGAGGAAAGAGACGTTGATCTAAGAAGCGTTAGACTACATTTCAGATATCTCGCTGTAGACTTCTTACATAGTGCAGGATGAGGAGTCAGGAACCCTTTTAAAACTTGAATGTGACTAGAGACCTGCTTCCTTGTACGCATCATAGTTGGATCTGGACGCTGCCCCGGAGGAAGTGTATTCTTATATGCTATCCAAAGATATTCCTTGATGAGCTCATTCCGACCATGAGGCTTGCCCCTGAAAGAAAATTTCCGTCTTCCCATATAAGGGATGGCAAGAAGAGCTTAGAATTTGTCAGTCGCTATTCACGTTGATGATAACTCTACTAACCATCAAGAAATGCATCCTCAAGGATGACCGGCCACTTCGAGTCACCTTGGGTGTTTCCATCCCGATTGGCTCGAGCTCGGTATGCTTGATACTGAGGCGAATCAACTATAGGGTTGCGGTTACTATGTCTATTAAAACGTTGTTGCCGGTTGTGCCGCTTTCGAAGTTCCAAGGTATTGCCGGCGGGCAGGCGCAGAGGCTGCGATGGTAGAGTAGGCATAGAATACATTGACCTTTCTTGGCCTCTCATGTGATGCCTCTTGTTATCATGATATAAGCTCCCCGACGCTAGGTCGTGAAGCTGAGCGTTACCTGCAGAATCCGAAAGAGGCTCTTTGAGCCTTGACAGCCCACTGGAATCGTCCAGTTGAAGCTGTTGCGATGTGTATCCTGATGGCAAAATATCACGAGGATCTTCCATCGACTAGATGGTGTAATTTAGGTTCGAGAATGCTTCGACGGGTTCGAAATTCCAGTCAGTGAAGCATTTGCACCCGAATTCGAGGTAGGCTGTGTAGGAAAAATACGTATTGCTCGACGAAGAATCAAGATTACAGTAAAAAATGTTTGGAGGAATGGCAGCGGAAAGCTTAGAATGAAGTTGCACAAGGGAATGTCAACAGATTAAGAATGAAGTAGGAGATGCCCTGACGGCTTATTAAGGAAGCGAAGTAGATTGAATGTATATGGCTAGGATGCAGGGCTGTTTCGATGGGGATCAGCCAGATCTACCTTCATTGATAGCTCAGGTAAACGTTTGCAAAAGCCACAAAGCTTACAGCGCTCAAAGACCAAAATAGCCCCACCTCTGATCTCACAGACGTAAGGAAATCAGGTTGCGGGGAAAGTCACAACAACGTGAGGAATGCTTCATTTGCGCGAGCATGCAATTTCCTCAGTACCAATAATTCTAGAGCCTACGAGTATGATTGTGATGAACACTCCAAGCACAAGAGCAAAGGTGAGGTAAATAATCATTACATACAATGATGGCAATCCTTATCTTTGTATGGGGCCCATCGAGGGCGGAGAAAACTTGATGAGATGGCGAAATCATCTTAAAAAGTACCTTCAAACTTACTGCAACAAATAGTCCCTGTAGTGCTGAATATCGGAACACCAATAATTAGATTTAAGTAAATAGTTTCCCTTCCATTCAATTGTAAATGGGTTTCAATCGAGGGTTGCCTGTGCAGGGGTGCCATTGAATTGTTTGTGTATAGCTTCGGCAAGGGAGATAGACGCTTGCCATTTTTGCGAACAATATATCCAGGGAATTTGATCTTAATAGAATATTCGAATTATTGATAAATACCTACAATAAGTTTCCTCAATCCAGATCCGCATCGTTGCCTTCAATATTGAATTTTTTACGACCTCCCCCGGTAAGATTTTGCAAGGCAACTTTGTTGACTTGAGATCCGACTTTCTTCTGCATTTTTTCAATCTCTTCTTCTGCGTCAACAGTTTCTTCGGAAGCGAAGTCGATTACCAGACGACGGCCAAGAAGATGGGTATCCTTGAGAGCCTCTAGTGCATTCTCCGCTTCACGAGCCGTAATGAAGTCTGCAAAAGCGAAACCACGTGTTGAGTGATCGAATTTCTTGGGCATGCGCACCGATCGGAGCTGCCCATACGTACCAAATAGTTTTCGAATATCCGATTTGGAAGCTTCGAACGGTAAATTTTTGACAATGAGTTTTGTACGTTTGCCTGCCAACTTCTTAGCTCTATCCTCTTTCCTTTTCTCCTCAGCAGCATCAGCTCCTTTGTGCGACGCCTTAACCAGCAATTTATGATTGTCAAGTGTGTATCCATCCATTGCTTTGATTGCCGCCTGTGCTTGGGATTTAGTTCTGAATTCGATGAAGCCAAAACCCATACTAAGAACTTGGCCAGGTTTCTTTGGATCCGTCTTTGTGTTAACGCGTGCCGATAAAAAGCCATCAAGGGGCTTGAAAATTTCCGTGAGACGTTGACTGGTAGTGCTGAAGTTAAGATTACGGACGAATAATGTAGTTGTATCCACATTTTCAACGCCACTATCTCTTTCGAGCAGATCAGATGTTGATAATTTAGGATCTGCTGCGTTGTCCGCATTCCTGTTGATTGTTGCCACCGGTTGAGCAGGTGGAGGTCCTGTGAAAAGGTCCTTGGGCGCCTTTTCTAGGAATAGTACAGTATCCTTCATACGTCGATATGCAAGGCTTGCAAATGCTGCTCTTGCGTGTGTTGGCTGTGCGAATTCAACAATTGCGATCGTACCAGTCGGGGGCATGAGAACACGAATAACCTGACCAAATTCTTCGAACATCTTCCGAAGTTCTTCTAGAGTCATGCCATAGGTGAAGTTTTTGACTAAAATGGCTGTATCGCCACGCTCACGTTTCTTAAACGCATCAAGATCAACTCCATTATTCGCAAAGTACGATTTAGTTTCTTGGATGACCGAAGTCTCAGCAATGGCTTGCTTAACTCCAGCATCTGCCGAAGTTGGATCAAGAAGCTCGGATTTCGATACCCCCAAACGTTCAGCCACCGATGAATTGACTGCATCTTGATTCATATACAAAGAGTTCCAATTAAATGTGTTAGAGGAAGAATCGGCCTTCTTCTTGAGAAGTCTTTGCTTCTTCAAGGGAAGCTTTGCTATCGCAAACTCGTCTAGCTTGTTGTCTCGTTTAGCTGCAGCAGGTAATATGTGCAGTAACCTTCCTTGGAAAGGCTCGCCATCAACATTATGATATGCTTCAGCAGCAGCGTTTGGATCTGTGTATTGCACAAGAACAAATCCTTTGCTGGCACCTTTGGCGTCTACTGGTAAGTGTATCTAATTGCTTGGTCAGTGAGCTCTACTAAAACAAATCACAACAGACAAAAAATGGCTGACGGTAGCTTTCAGAAAACACGAAGCATCTACTAAAATATTCGTCCAGTTCACATCACATGCTTTACAGCATAAGCTGTCCCTATCTGGATATTCATCATAAAGCTGGGAGGAAAAGAAAACATGCCAACAAGTTTCGTTGCTTACCTCTTCTAAAGTTCCGTATTGTTCAAAGTGCTTCCGCAGGTCATCCTCTGTTGCACTGTATGGTAAGTTTCGCACGAACAGTCGTCCACTGGCTTTGATCGTTTCAAGTGTCGCATCCAGTTCTGAAGGTGAATTCTCCGTCTGTTCTTCGTCGACTTGTGCTTCGTCGATAACCGTAGCTTCAACTGCTGTATTGGGTTCTGTTTCTCCTGCAACCACCTCTTCAACATCCTTGACGTCTAAGTTTTGTGTTTTGGGAATGATATCTTCCGGGTCCACTATATCTAATAGACGATTCGTATGGCTCCTCAACCAATCATCATCCGTGGCTTCAACGTCATTGGAAGGTGCATCGACCATCGCCTCATCCGCTTGGTTGGCACTGTCGGCAACAATGGTTGAAGGAATCGGTGCAACAGACGCTTTTGATTCGATGGGGTTTGCAGGAGCCTTCTTAGCCTTACTAGGTACAGACTGATATTCGTCGTCGCTTTCTTCCTCTGGCACTTCAATGGCCTGTAACTTCGTTGGCGGTTCCTCCATATCAGCATCCATGGTCCCAGCTTTCCACATGTTCGCGTTCGATTTTGAGGCCGGTTGCATGACCTCCAAAAATTCCTGTAGCTTGGGATCTGCAATATCGACATCGCTTCGTTTCCGCTTGGTTCCAGTATTCAGGCTCTCCGAGACTTTTGCATCCGTCTCTTGCTTCAGTTGCCGCAGCTTGTTATTTTCCCGTTCTTGTTCACGTTGTGCTTTCCTCGATATAGGTAAAGATGCATCTGATATCTTTCACGGTCTCAGTATAAATTTCTTCACAATTTGATGTTTTTTTCAGGATCACTTACAGGTCTGGCAATTTCCACGCCAATTTTTGACATTCGTACGAATGATTTGTTGAAGTATTTGACTGCTTTTGTAGCTTCTTCTGGTGTTTTGTATCCAATATAACCAATTCGTCGGTGAGAGATCAACTTTGCATCTGTAATTTCTTGCTTCGCACCGAAATGCGTTTTGAATTCATCCTCAGTAATATTTGGAGGAAGTCCCTTGATGAATATACGAGAAGAGGCCATGTTGAAACGTTGATATTGTAACTATTTGTGCTTTTCGTAATTTATCGGCGCATTGATTAGATGTGATGGACTATAACGGCGCAGAGTTACGTTTTCGCAGGTTAAGAAATGAGGATGTTCGATTATCAAAATATTTTTTTCTTAGGAAGGATATCCGCAGCGGAGCTACTCTAGCATATTTTTCCTTAGCCTTGAGCTTAATTGAGAAGTGCCGCAAGGTGAACCGTGCTCAACATTTGATGCAAGAAAATCCGCAACAAAATCTAGACATAGGTACAACCAGTAGGAACGACGTACTAGGTATTAATAAATATGGCCATCATCATTAAAAAATTGAAAAGCAGCAACTTCCCTATAATCGATTCCAATAAATTGAATTATACCTATACATCAACATCAACATTTGTCATCCAACTTCAAGATCTTATCCTATGCCCTCACTATTTGTGATAACTTTATCGTCTTTGGATCGCTGCAATACCTACTCACTTGCATTGCAAAACTTCGGCTAAATTATCAGCCTTTCTCTCTTCCTCCTTTCTCCACAACTTCCGATTGTATTCTAGAAGAAACAATTCCCTATTTCGATAACTCTACAAGCATTGCAATTACACATTCAGAAAATCAGATCAACACGCATAACATCTAAATAAACAAAATGGCAGCCCCTCAACAACCAGCTGAAGAGTCCCTGGCAGGTATGTATAAGTCCCGACTTTTCAAAACTTCTGTTCAGCCGCTCCAGGGAGTTTTTGGTAATATACTAGCTAACTATGATGTACTACAGCTCAGATTAAGTCGGTCGACATGGTGCGCTCATTATACTCTCTGCGATGATCTGCGACGGCTACTAAATATTTAACAGAGCGACGACATGTCAGACGAGGCTATTGAAGTTTGTATGTCTTATCCTATAGATGCGATCACAACGGGGGCGGTATGAATATATCCATAAGATGTTAATGAAATATACAGGTCGACAAGCTATGGCTAAACATTCGGTTGAGAAAGTAGGATATTTTTTGGTTCGGCCCCCTTTTCATGTGCTAATATGATCTACCATAGGATATCGCACAATACATCAAGAAAGCCGTACGTATTTACAGCTCGCGCTAGTACAGTAAATAATGGACGAGGTACTAAATTGCCATGTTAGTTTGATGAGAAACGAGGTCCAACATGGCATTGTATTGTCGGTCGAAACTTTGGATCATTTGTCACCCATGGTATTTTGCCCTTGAGCCTCAAAATAGTTGTTTCTCCTATCTGACTTTTTCGCAGAAACAAAACACTTCATCTACTTCTATCTCGGCCACTGCGCGATTCTCCTCTTCAAGACCCAATAAACGTTTCGTTTTCGCCCACAAACGGCACGAACAGCTCTTACTTTTTTGAGAAAGGTTTCAATGTAACAATGCAGAGGATTTAAAAGAGGACAATCAGTAATGAGATGAAGCGGTGTTTAGGAAAGGACGTCACAAATTGGCCCTGGCGTTTGTTTTTTCAATTGTCGGATATGTTATGGTCTCAGAAGAAATTGATCGGATTTCTTACCAATTGTGTGTGCAATTTGCGGTGTGTGGCTCTCGCTGACCGCCGAATAATCAGCCGTGAAGTTCATTGTCTGCCAACCGTCGAAATGGTTACTTTTCAAACCCCGATATCTTCCAAGTGAGAGGTAGAGTGTATTATCGGTAGGGGTATAACATGTCTTCAAGTGTCATTTGTGTTCTGCTCATAGAATGCCTCTCGGGACACTCTAAACAACCACAGTCAACTTCCATTCGAACGATACAACTCAGTTCAATCGACTCAGGCCTTCCTATCATACCCCATTGTCTGTTCCTTACAAACTCCAAATCCAAACCTTGCACTTCCAACCCCAGTTTCTATGGCCCCTCAAAGCCCATACATCCTCTACCTCGTTCCTTACATCCATGTGACTTTCACAATCGAGAATCGAACCTCCCCTGATCAAAATAAGCGTAAGCGCCTCGTATACTACCCATCCCAAGCAAAACCCAAGCAAAAACCAACATAACCGTTGCATTCCAACCTCAGCTCCAACCAAGCTCCAACAAACCCCCAGCTCCAAAACTTAGCTGTAACATAATACCGATACCGGTCCGTCGGTACCGGTCTATCGGTATTCGCTCTGTACTGTACTCGCTTGAATATCTTAACGACAAATATTGATATATACGGATATAACTTGAATGCCCTCCCTGGTTTACTTAAACGCATTTGACTTCAGTGCATTCATACTCAATTCAGCTATGTAAAATTAAATACAAATATATGGAGCAACTAGGTAGCTAATTAGTGTGACTAGGTATAGGAATCTACGATGTATGTTGCAATATCAGCTCATCATTCCATTTTTTTTCTATTTCCTTACAGTTACATCATACTAGGTCTTCCATAATATCTGCACGCTTACCCATCCCCTCCGTAATCTTCCATCCACCCCACTCTCCCTGAATCAGCGACTTTATTGTTAAGTTGTATTATCAAGCAAGATTTCTTTACGTCACATAAGCATTCACATGCCAACCACCATAGATTATCAAATTTGATCTTTATTCTGATTTTGGTTTCTGCTATCAGGATTTGAATCCCGAAATCCACTTCTCTCTCTCACTATCTCTCTATGGCCTATGCAATTAATCCCCATAATGATCTGTATCTGTGTCTTCATCTGTATCTTGTCTTTCATCTCCATCTTCAAATGCAATCCCCATATGTGCAGTAACCGCATATCAATCATCCTCCCATCAATCAGCAATATGCAATTCTCCATCCATTCATCCCCAACCCAATTCCAAGCCCAGTCCCAAATACCTATCCCCAAACTTATATATCCGCATTACGTATTCGCATCCTGAGGCATATCCATTAATCAGATTACCCAGAAACTCCTTTTGATTCAATGGAGCAAATAGACTTCCAGAGATAGAAAAAATGAATAAAAGAAAAAAGACGCCGAATCCATTCCGTGTCCATTCCCAAAGGGTATTTAGTTGAAGCTCCATCCACGGAGAAGTAAAAAAATCTCAAATTTTGTGAAAACAATAAAGTAAAATGAAATAGAAAGTATTCGGTTTTGCCTGCCTTGGTAAATGCCCGTGTTACTCCATATGCAGAAAACAGAAATCGAGAAGCCTGCCGCTTCACCTGTCGTGTATAGTGTGTGTGCAGTAAATGGATAATATGATCGCAGTCAAAGCAGTCGTTTTGTGTTGAGAATTATCGTATGTGTAGCGATGTAATAAAGACCGCTTCAGTCGTGTAGAGTGAGAAGTGGAGCAGAGTCTTTTATTCTTCGATGATCCCCTCCAAGATCTGCTTCTTCAAGTCGCTAAGGCGCTCATGCATTGCAAGAAGCTTCTCTTCCTCTGAGGGATTCTTGACCTTCGATGTTGCCAATTCATTATGAAGCTTGAGATAGATAGGGTAAAATCTCTTGTAGTTTTCGGCCAAGTCCAATACACCAGGTCTCAACCGGCGGGTACTATCGGTGGATGAGACTGACGAGGCAACACTGGATGACTTCTGGTGACGTTTATGAATAGGTGATCGATTGTTGCGAGTGTTGGACAAAGTGTGATGATTGGCAGGAGAAGTAGATGTCGATGATCGACTACCAGAAGATGTATTTCCGAAATCCGATGCATTAGTTGGTGGTGAGGAAGCCAAAGGTGATGATTTCTGTGGGGAGTTCGCTTTGTCTTTGAAGGAATTCGAGGATGAAGTCGTAGAATTGGAGCTTGGACGAGATGATTGACTAGCATCTGAGACTCGATGTGAATTGGTAGTATCTTTCTTTATCTTCTTACTCAAAGGTAAGCTCGAATCGCTGGAATCCATTTCTTCGTTGCGACCTCGTTTGCTGTTGGCATTTTCCTTCTTGACTGGGGCCTTGGTAGCTTGAGACTTCTTGATTGGAACTTCTTCCTCGTCGGATTCGACAACATATTGGGAAGATAGAGGCTTTGCCGCTGAAGCTTTTGGCTTTTCGACTTCCTTCTTCACGGCCTTCGACTTCATAGTGGCTGCTGCTGTTTTTGGAGGATTCTTAGAAAGTAATCTTTTGGCCTGAGCTTCTTTCTCGCTGAGTTTTTTGGGCTTAGTTGTTGGTGGTCCTGAAGCTGATTTAATGGTAGCCTCAGTCTTGACCTTTGAAGCCAGTTTATCGCCAAATACGTCTTCCTCGTCGTTGGATTTTAATTTCGCGGCAGCGCTATTGGTAATTGAAGCTTGTACCTTACTAAGGGACTTTCCAGTACCTCGCTCCGATTTGGGCAAGAGCTTTTCCCACTCAGGTTCCGATAAGCCCAACCTCATCTTATCGAAAATTTTAACCGCATTATCAATTGCTCTCTGACGTTCGGCGTCGCTTCCATATTTGTAGTTGAATACGTCGAGCTCTTTGTAGTAATTTTTGCGGAGTTCCCATTTTCCAGTCGATGCATTGAGGTCTCCCACCTTCGCAATTGCCTGCTTGAGGTCATCTTTCGGACCAGGAATTCGGTTGCTTAGTTCCTTCTCAGACATTGGTTCGAGGGCCAGTAGGTGGACTACAGGTTTCCTACTGCTCTTGGCATTTTCGGCTTGTTGCTGGGAAAGAGACTTAGTCGCGCCTAGAGCTGGACTTCCTAATCCAGAGAGGGCGGGACTGACTGGCATCGATTTGGTTGCATCGTTTCCGAGCCCCTTGCCCAAAAACTTCGATTTGTTCGTGGCCTTCGAGGCTCCTCGTTTGCCGGGAATTTGATTGATTATTTTTGTACTATTGAAATTAGTTCCTTAGTCCACTTGCAGCAATCTAGTTACTACTCACGTATTCCCATCTTTCTTCGCTTGAGCTGTGGCCATCGATTCCCTCAAATTCTCCAACGCTGTATCCTCGCCTGCAGTTGCCGAAGTAGGCTTCTTACTCGTCTTCATATTTTCCGCCTTGTAACGAGGTTGCGCACCTGGCCCCAATAACTTCTTGTTGGCGAGGGTAAGCTCACTGAGTATCTGTGGTTTCGACGTATTCGAGTTGTCCGAGTCCGTATCGTCGGAATTCGCAGTCTGGAATACTTCGTATTGGAATGGATCGTGGTAAGTGGAAAGGATGTGAGATTTGTTGCCATATATCAGATTCTAGTTTGCAGAACAGGAAATCAATCAGCAATTGTTTCTGTTCATACAATCAAGTAAAGTACTATTGTTATTATACTCAAACATGAAAAATTGGTGCCGTACGCTGGAAACGTTCGGCTACCAAAAATCATTGAAGCCATGGGGAGCAGGATCTCTTACGGGATGTCCACCCAATGATAATTCTATTGGTTTGTTATTCTGGTAACATTTGATCATGTCCTCGATCATTGCATTGCTCAAAGTCAAGCCAATAGCAGGTGTAACATTTGTGGCAGACTTGTTGGAGGGTGGATTACTCTCCAGCCTCAAGCCGGCTTGGGGTATATCTAACGATGGAGACATCTTGCGGATTTAACTGAACGACTCGGGTTGAAATAGTAAGGTGGTTTTGTTTGTATGAAGGTAAGATTTTGAGGTTATAAAGTATGTTCGTTCTCTCTCGTTCTGCTGGCTCTGGCCAGGGATCGCTCTTAAATGAGGTTCAGCATGAAGTCGAATCACAAGTTCATCTACCAGCGAAAAGGGTGAATGAGTATGATTTCATAGGTAATAAAAGTTGACCACTCTGAATCTTTAAACAATTTGCAATGAATGATTCGAAATTCGATCACATATAGAATAGAACAGTAACAATTATCTGGTATGAATGAATCAACCTTACAATCAATTAAGTGATGAAGTAAGAAAGAAGAGTGAAGTCGTAGGAATCTCTACGGTATGGAAGTTCGGAGAGACATGAACAGCCCTTTGTGTTGGAGAAGCTAAACTGGGTCTTGCTGGGCTGGGTTATGGGCTTGTATGGGTATTTAGAATAACTCGCCTCCACCTCAGGTCATCTTTTGATTCGCTGTAAAGTGCACAAGATGCACAAACTAAATTTACTAAGGATGATTCGGAAAAGCGTGGATATATTTGTGTGGATGTTTGGGTTGTCTGAACAATGTGAGACCCTCTTTTTTGATTTATTTGGAAAGTAAGAAAAGTATTACCCAAGTACCTAGATAAAGAGAATACTAATACCGGATCGTATTGTATGATTTCTCATATATTTAGATGGAGAAAAAAACGAAGGAAGGGTAGGTAGAATTAGAAAGGAGAAAGGGGGGTAGAACAACAAAAAGATTATATCAATTTCCTACCGCTCTTTCATCCAGAACATGCTATTATTATCATTCATTGTTGCTGTTATCGTTATGCAAGTTCCTGCTGGCTGGCTGGTTGGCTGGTTGGCTTGCTTGCTTTCTTCGAAGGTCATTCAAGTAGGTATTTAAGTCACTCTCAATAGTCAGTCATGCTTCCTCTCTACACTACTTTTCCTAGTACTTCCGTACATGATTCTCCCGTACGATTCACCGACTGGGGTTCTTGGTTGCAGCATGAACAGGGATATCATTTAGGTATTGAAAGTCATTTAGTAAGGATGCATCGTATATCACCGATATGATTATGATATAGGTAGGTATAGTCGGGGCGTCTTCCTGGTCTTTCTTCTTGGTCTTTTGGTACATACGAAATACAGTGAATTGTACACCGAATCTTGTGCTACAACTCATTCATTTCAAGTAATATTCTCATAGGGCGAACATCAAACCATGATTGAAGAACGCCTGTTGGTGGCAAAAACAGGGTAACACACACTGAACCATGAAACCAAACTTTATTTATATAAAGTTTTCGATAACCCTATTGAGTATTACTTTTTTCCTCTTTTGGTACAACAGAAATTACAGAATGAAGCTACCTACCTATCTACTTCATGTATACCTGGGTACCTTTCAAACCACACCTTCGAAGCTCAAGTCTTCCAGCTATTCAGATTGCATGTTGCCTTTAGTTCAAGATAATAATGCTCCACTCTTGTTGTGTCTTTGTGGGTGTTTATCTCCCTACAATATCCGTGAATCTTTGAGTCCCTCTCATATCTTCGGGTATTATCTACACTGACCCATCTTTCTTACAAGCTCTCAACCCTCTTTTCTCGAATCAAGTACGAACTGGATGTATAGAGATGGCTTGAATATGATATACTTGTTTCAAAGAAGAGCCCAAAAGAGATGAACAAGAGCTTCAGAGATCCTGCTGACTGCCACTTTTCAAAATTCGTAAGATCTTGTACCGAATTCTACGATTACGCTTACTGTGTCAGGCCAAGAACAACGAACACAGCCTTCAGCTCTTCTTTTTTCGAGTTCCTGGGACTTATTTTAAGTTAAGGTAGCCGTCTTCAAATCGTTTGCACTGACTGCACTGCAATGCTGCCGAACTGTACCTGACTTGGACGATTCGCATTCAAGGATTCTAGATCCCTAGATCACAATTGTCGTTGGCTCTGAACAAGGATAGTTTGGATGATTCTCTGATATTCACCTGTGAAGATCAAACCTCTGGAATTTACAATGAGATTGCCTAGGTATGTAGTTCCATTTCTGATTTGAAATCACATAATATCCATGAAGTTGGACGAGTATATTAATTAGTCTTATTGCATTGTTCATCTCGAACATTAACGTTCTGGTGTGGAAATCTACTTTTTTTCCTTTCAAGGCCCGAGTTCTTCAGAAATACAAGGTTCGGCAAATCCATCTAAGACAAGGAAGGGATTGGATTCTCCCGATTCGTTCGCAATGGCTTTTTGCTCCCAGGCCTGCCTGTTATTGGACCTGCTGAACAACCGCCGCAGACAACGAGATGATTTAGATGGCGACTCCGATCCTTTATTTTACCTCCACTTCATAACCTATAAATGCCGCTTCAATTTGAATGCCCCAGGTAAATTCCCTCTGGAAATACCCGGATGGTCTTGCCCAGTAAGGTTTCAAATGGAGAACATTTGGTGTTGGTGCTACCTGGACCATTTCCGGGCACCTCGTTGGCATTTTTGAACTAACGTTACACTAAGAAACAAGTAAGGCAGTGAAAGATGCACCATCGATGCATTTGTCAACTATGAACTAGATTCAATATCCCCGTCGGGTAATTCTGATAAGAGTATAGTAGTTGTATCTGTAAATGCGCGTGGCGTAAATCGAGAGCGTTCCTGTATTTGTACCTACAGATGCAAATTCGCTACTCGAACTACCCCTTCATTTACACTTTCCGTAGCGACGACAGTACTGGTTTCACAAAAATATAGGTAGGTCGGCATTAAGTTCGAATAATTAAGTGCTCACAAGGTCTTGTACTTCGGGACAAATATATTAAAATGTTAAATGATGCAGCAACATTTCCTCCATCTCGGCGTCACATCACATCCCGAAAAGAATAATCAATCCGAACTTCTCATCCGAGGATGAATGAGGGGTAGAATCTCGTCAGCCGTCTACTGTACTTGCTTGATCTTAGTGTCAAGATTTTCAATGCCCCCGGTAACTGCAGCACATCACGAGTGAATTTGAAATCTGAACCAGTCGAATTTATTACTTTCCAACCTTTCTTTACCTTTGGCTCAGCCAACGATTTATCGAGTTTTCCATTTTCTCGTCTAAATCGGGTTTTCTTCATCATACTCACCCGAAACTACATTTTGGTCAATCATTCAAAACTTACGGTTGTATAACTTGATTTCATTCTCAATCTTCTATAGCGAGTGGTATTCCAATTCCTGATGAATCACTAATTAATGAATCAAAAACAATTCGCCAAAATCTCACACCGTCACCTCTTTGGGCAATATTCATCATCATACGTTCCCATATGCAAAAGAACATTCTTTCGCATTATGCGGTGTCATCCATCCACACTATATTCGTCAGCAGAATGCCCTACAGCTGGCTGGGGGCTGGATAACCTAAAGTTACTCTGTTAGTTTTTTGATACCTTATCAGTCCGAACTTACGGTTACCCAACATCTCTTCTTCGTTTTTCTCATGCTTCAATGTCAAAACTTACGATAGTATGATATGATATAATCCATCCGTTCATCAATTCATCAGTAATCATCTCTATATCCATCAGCTCCAGTCTCCGAAACTCAATTCTTCATTAGATCCCTGTCTCTCCTCCTCCTGACCCATGTTCCCAAGCCTCGGCCCGTCATACCTTGTTCGATTTAGTAAACCCTCGCGAAAGACTAAAATCCCATTCTCTCTGCAAGAGCGCGTGGAGAAAATGAATAGCTCGAGTGGTTTGGGTGGGAAAATGTACGTTCCAAGATATCCGTACCACCGTCAACTAACTAGGCATATTTTATTTCCTTTTAAGGGTTCATCTTGCTAGGTTTGTCACCCCCAAAAGTGGGGTGCGATCAAATCTCGATTGGTGTTTATCTTCTTTCACTGATCTAAAAGGACCAATAACTACTTTTGTACTATGGTATCGGTGCTACAGAGGTTGTACAAGTTATGTTGGTGATTATTCTTCAGCAAATAGTTCCGATTTTGTTGCTTGGGAAATTTATTGAATTTATATACTTTTCACATTTTATGAGAGCATGAAACATTGTCATGATTGTATATCATTTGGGTTCAGTTCGATGATTTCTGGGTTTCCGGAAAAGCAAGCCCGCGAAACCTTGCCTTAAGAGATATAAGACGATCCTTCGGGAAAAGAGGGGCTTGGAAAAGTATTAAAGTATGGCTGACGTGCCTGCGTTCCTGAATATCCGTGGCTATTTCTGGTATGACAGCTGCAGATTATTACCTGAATTTATCTTCCCTTACAGTGTATCTTCACTCGCCTCAGGATCTTCGCTTTCGTCTGGCCGGAAAACATGCCAAGTAAATCTATAAGTTCACGAATGTAAATGTGGTTGCACGGGAAGGATTGGAGGAATGAAACGAGATGAGAGACGAGACGAAACCTTTTGGAAATGAAACGAAATAAAGGATCGATCGATTTTATCGGTTTTGATGATTGCTCAGACGTTTTGGAAATCTTTCGAAATTTTGTAATCTTACCTCTTCACTTAGTCGATTGAAATTCCGACTTTTCTCTTTCGTTTAGCTACCTACGTACGAGCTATGTAGCGTCTTGTTTGACTGATCATGAATGGGTTATGTTTTAAATTCTATCGTTTCTTTTTCCTGATCTTTAAAGATGCGGTGGGCTGAAATGGAGTCAATCATTGCCTCGGGTGTAACAATTTTGGAGCAGCTGGATACCTGCATACAAAACATAAACAAGTAGGTACAAGTGACTACTGCACGTCACGTTTGATTTACACCACGTGCGACGGATACGTACTTTCTGTAAGTGACCAAGTTTTTCGAAGAAGGAAAGAAGAAAAGAAGGCAGGAAAACTGGAACTTTCAAAATGTTATCCGTTGATTAAGTTTTTGTTATTCGGTGGCGTGGAATTGTGGTAGCGGTAGGACCCTCTCACGATTTGTCAGTGGCATCCCCAGATATATGGGAAAGTGCGGGGTGGAGGATGGATGGATTATTTCACGTAGGAGTTGCTGTAATGATGCATGCCAGCAGAAAAGTCTTACGAGAACACCAAGTGCCTCATTTCTTGTGGGCTGTCAAGTGATTATTTTTGACGGAAATCAAACTACCTGCAAATGAGTTTGCAAGAGATTCGCTTTACCGGCTCCGATTGTTACTATCATGATTTTTAGAGAAAAGAGTCGTGAATGATGAGGGGTAATGTGCGTATGCTTTTCAAAGACACCAGGTCAATCTGTTTGGTCTTACATGTATCGCTGTTGGAATAGATGTTGTGGTTACGAGAAGGAATGATTGAAAAGCTTTCAATACCAAGTCTGTCATGCCACCGCTCTTTCTTCCGTTGAAAGCAGTAGAGCCAAGTATGAAGAAATGGGAAGATCATGATCTTCGATACTTTTTAGTTCTTGATGAAGATATTGATAGAGGTGCAAAAGGTAATTCTTCTCTTTGCCTTAGTCTCGGCAGACCTATCCTACGTTCGCTACAATACCATCCCAAATAGCATAGGTGCATAGCTGTATAACAATACTCTTCAGTCTTGTGTTAGCTATTGCAGCAAGTACCAAGACCGTGTGATGGGCAATTGCAAGGTCTTTCAGATCCCCTAACTGAGTTATTATTACCATTAACTCTCTGCTGGCAATGTTGCGGCGAGATGTGAACCAATTCCGAATCTCGTTTTGAATGCCAGTTAGCCTTCAATTACATGCTTCCTTCTCTTACACGTGAGATATTCAATATCAATCACGGGTTGGAGCGACATCGAAATTAAAATTGTTGTCCGCAGGTAGTTTCTTCCAGATTCAAATCAGGTGTAAATTCAGAGACACTTTTTATGTAAGCAATGATATCATAACTCGGAGCACTCTCCCAGCAACATCGTTAATAAACTTCGATAAAGAACTAATTCGGATCTCTGAATAATTGGTAGAAATCACTTTTTGTGTTCTCAAATTGAAACTGGAAGTTTTATTAATGTCTCGGTCTTTGATCGAATCTCTGCAATCGATTGTTCCTGGTTCAATAGTGTCAATCATTCCAGAATCACAACGTCATGGACCTGAGACTATGTTCCTTAGTGCATACACCACTCATCAACACTTCAACTCTGGTAACTTCTTCTCTTCTGTTTGATAATTTTCATATTTCAATTTAATCCCATTTGTACATCAAATTTACTTGCTTGTGTAATTTGTATGCATTCTGTGTCAGTAACTCGTCGACACATCTTCCGAAGTTCAGTCTTTCCTAATCTCAAGACATATTCTACCACTAGAGTCAAAATGGCAAATGAAGGACGATCAGATAGCTTTGGAAAGGCTCATAAATCACTCAATGGTATGTCGAGATAGCTTTAAATCCCCAATCAAAAGGGAAGAGAAAAATACTGACCGGAGATGAAAAATAGTATTCAACAAGCCTCTCGGTCAATTTGCGAAGGGAACTGGATTTTATAGAAATGGACAGTGTGATGTTGGTCCAGAGGATACCGGGAATCATTCAGTTGCTGGTATGTCACCTCTTCTTTCCTTTGCCTCCTCTTCCACCCACGAGATAAAACTAATACATCCCAAAGCAACTGTAACAGACAGCTTTCTTGATTTCTCTGCGTCCCGTGGCAACAATCTTCGCGATATCGGCTTGACTGGGGGAAAGAAATGGTGTCTATGTGCCAGTCGCTGGAAAGAAGCAATGGAAGCAGCGAAAAACTCTAAGGACGAGAGTTTAGTACCTAAGGTGCATTTACATGCTACCCACGAGAGAGCTTTGTAAGTGTCCTTGTTCATGCTTGTTATCTCAATTTCGAAATGACCACTGCGGCGACATCCTCTTTCTTCCTTGCCAAGATAATTCTTCTGGGTTAATTTTTTAAGAAAACGGAAAATGCGTGGCGGGAGATCAATTATCAAATCAGAAGCGAAGAAATAAAGGATTACATGAGGATAAGCTAACAAAAAACAGAGATGCAATCTCACTAGAGGATCTGAAGAAATATGCCGCGGAGCCAGAAGCAGCTAACGCTAGCACAGTACCCCAGAGTCGAAAGGGAAATAATTTGCCAGGGGGTGTTCCAACGAAGGAGAGGACAGAGCTGGCGGGGACTGATGAAATGACTGGGAGTCGGCAGAGGGGCAACTATTAAGCTCAGGATACATATGAGAGATGATATGAGATTGATTGGAAGAAAAAACGTGGCAGTTGGATGATCATTGCTTGTGCGGGACTGGCTCGAATTCACGAGATCATGCGCCATTGCCGTTGAATTTCCCAGAGGGTGAGATTCCACAGTCTGTTTCGTCTCGGTAAAACATACTCTACTATTGCTCGAGTTGAGCTAGAATTTAATGAGTGTGATGATTTCTATGGTTGCATACCAGCAACTGTATATTTATATGAATTCCTATTGTGCCATAAAAGTTGTAAATTATATAACATTACATCTCAGTAGATATCCGATGTATATTCTGGTGAAGTTTGTGGGCGAACAGTCAACATTCCTGATGATCAATTGAAGTGATCCGAGAACATCGGATGAGTAGTAGACTTAGTATTGATTGGCGTGGAGAATCTTGTTTCGTTGACCCATGATGGGTTGGAGTTAGTCCTCCCACTTCTGTGATTTTTCGAGGGGATTATAACCCTCTTTCAAAACAAAATTGTCTCTAAACTTGAGTGGTCGGATGATATTATTTCGAAGCGTCCATTACGATTCTCAATACTGACAATTGAATCATCAACACGCCGAATAGGAGAGAAGGGATTGATGAATGTCATTCGAACACAATCAAAGTACTCTTATATTCATGAACACTTACCCCTTGCCACTCAGTGTTTCGATACAAAATCTAACTTCCAGTCTCATATCACTATACACCCATCCCATCCTCTATTTACCGAGAGCAGACCCGCCCAAATATGGATTCTAATACTCACGAATCATCAGTTAAACAAAAGCAACAGAAGCTTAAGCTCACCACTTCTTGATTCCATGATTACTTTTGACTCTTACTGAATTCTACGAACTGAGAATAGAGAGACAGAATGATATCGGTTCAAAAAACTCCATGTCTTTGACTTTGTGTGCAAGTCTGAGTGATAAAGGGATTGAATGGTATGATATTAAATGCTACCGCCGCAATGTGGAGTTCATAGTGCTGGAGGGCATTGTTCCAAATATCGTAGATCGTCGTCGTCGTTTGGGCACCGTGCTATATCTTCAAAGACTATGACATTGAGATTTCAGTGTTCGGCCACTGGACTGGACAGTACTTTCCTGTTTGGTTCTTTGCACCTTCAGATATTACGTATTTTTCTTATTTTGTGAATGTTATTCCCATATCTAAGATGAATTTGCGATACATGTGATTAAGTGCATGAACCGTGCAAGTCGATTTTCGTGATTCACATCTCATGTATCGGTTATCTGAATGTGTCTTTGAAATTCCAGTGGTTGTCTGAATAATAAGATGAAGTAGCAGCTACACAAACGCAATTAATGGGACTTATAAGGTCTGCTCTCCATCCCGACAAGGACATCAAGCTCACCTGGCATGCTCTACTAATTTGCAGAAACATTGGTCAATACTTCAAATGCTTGATACAATTACAAACTATCGCACTCAAATTCCACAGTCAGCAGATTTCCGATCCCATCAAGACACCGCAGAAGATTCCAACAATACCAACATGCTCCAACCCGAAGAATGGGAAGGTTATGAAGAGGATGCGGGAGTAACGAACCCCTTCCATGACGTCTATGAAGAAGACACTCACCCACGCCTTCACCAATCCCCAGCTAGCGGTCCTCCCTCCAGACCACCTAGTACCAACAGCTCCAAATACTCCACAAAGTCTCACTCCGACCTTGGTTGCTTACCCCGTTCTTCCCTAAATACTCCTACTCCATCCTACAAATCTCGCGACCAACAGGCCAACACCAGTTCCACAACAGCAGCCACTTTCTCTCATTACCCAACGAACCACATGCTCCGCCCAGCTTCCCCCTCACCCTCTTACAAATCTCGCGATCCAATCCTCAACACCATTTCAGCTTCTACCTCCATCACAAACTCAATAAACCGCATCATCCGCCTCCCTTCTCGTGGCGTTGCCCACTTCAACCCCGCCACCAACAAAAACTGGCTTCCAATCCTGCAATCCTTTCTCTCTTATACCTTCACCAACCCCGATATTCTCGAGGAAGCACTCGAAACCCCCAAAAATGGCGTAACGTGTGTTGGAAAAAGTATGCGAATTTGTTTGGATGGCAATGAAGGACTGGCGAAATTAGGTGAGATGGCCATTAGATTGGTGATGAGGGAACAGTTTTATTTGTTTAGTATTTCTGAAGGTATGTTTACTCTTCTTCAATTTCTCCGTGTTATCTTCGGCAACATAGCGAGGGGCAGTCACGAACACACTAACCCGACTTTTCCAAACAGTACAAGCCTCTCAAATACTAAACCGTATTCTCTCCCGCGCCTCCCTCTCTGCTTACCCGACTATCGCGTCATGTATTCATCCCCAGCCTAGCGTCCCAATATCTTTCCGAAATATCCTAGAACTCGTCAAAGAGGACACGCGAGAAGATAACACCCGTGTTATTAGCAGAGCAGTCAAGGCGGTGATTGGGGCTGTATATTTAGATGGTGGGATTGAGAGTGCGAAGAAGATAATGGAGAATTTGCAGATGGGAATCAAATTGCCACCGGGAAGTAGGAGGTAAAATGGAAATGAGGAGAGATGATGTGCAGATGCTCGGACGATGTGGTGGATGATATTGGTAGCTTCAGATCTTTCTTATGTTGTAGTTAATCGACAGAATTTCAATTATCTATGTCCAGATCAATGGGTGCAAATCTTTCACACGATCATATTGTCCCCAGAATCACCAATTTTATGGACTGTCAAATTTTAAACGACATAGCGCTGCGAGTCTCTCATTATCAACTTATATTGTTCTGAGACGTGTTGATGTTGTGTCATGTTATGTTAGCTGTGAATTTGGTAAATTGGCCTGAAAATGGCTAGCTTGGTAATGTGCCAATAGTATTTCTTTTTCGTAAAGGAATCAATGAAAATCTATATTAAGAGTTCATTACACGTTCAAGAATCGGCATCCCTTACCGTGGATTATTTAGTTAGATATACTCTTATACTCCTCTCGGCACGCTCGCAAGATTACCGCCACGCTTATGTATCATTTACATAAGCAGGCTGATAACAACCACAAACATCATACGATGACTAAGCAATGCTGCCTAAAACCTCAAAAACTGAATGGGTATCAGTGCTTAGTCATGAAGAAGAATTGCTATGTTGAATATCATGCGGTTATGAGAAGATAGACATCTCCATTCTCTACAATTTCACTCGACTAATGGGCCACGCGCAGGCATTCAGCGAGGAGCCCAGGAGGCCTCCCAGACCAACACGATAAATATTTAAACAATCTCATTTTCACCCAAAGCTGAATGATAGATTTTAAAATGGTTTCTTAAGTATTCGGTCAACGTTTATACATCACTCTAAACAAGAAGTGCGAACCTTGAAAATACCACAGAGCCGATTAACTAATACTTGACACTTGTCGATAACTTCAGTCCAACAATTGGAACTTAGAATATTTTCCAGTAAATTCTCCGGGACGAATCGAACGACGAATGATTAGCCTACGTCACAAGTGAATGAAAAGAGATGATACGACGGCAACATTAGCTCCTTTACACAACCTTCTTAAAGGGATGAGCAAGGAGTAAATGCAAAGTCATACGGTTTGTTTTGATTCTGATCTACAAAGAAGTAAAGTTTATTGATTGGTATCAGTCTCTACAAGAGCACTTGCTATTCAATTGACACTGACTTCATCTTCAATAACTCAAGAGCACTTGAGCTGTGCACGGACCATTTTAAACACTCTCATAAGGGTCTGAATAAACGTCAAACGACCTTTCAAGGGACTTACAGACTCGTGGAATATAACTCGGTGGTTTCTCGCTTCTCCGAGGAGTGTACCGGTACGGGTTTAGCGGGTAGGGTCGAGGAAATCTTCCTGCATGTGCCGCAGGGGACATCTCGCCAATCAGCTTCTAGCATAATTTTCGACTCAGCACCCATAAAAGCTGCACCCCCCTCCTCATCTTGCCCACCTTCTCTTACGCTCCTTCACCTACTTCCATTTCATCGAAATTCATCTCACAATCATCAGCAAATTGATTCCACACACCCCGGACATCCAAACAATCTTCTAGGAATATTAACACGTGAGTAACACTTGGTACCCTCGCTCGGCTTGATCATCGCTTGATGATTCCGTCTAGGTTCGTCAGAATACCAGCACGGTCGACACAATCCATCAACAGCTCATCAACTTCAAGTGATTCATCAAACAAACCATCTTCAATTATCAAGCTGTCATTCCTAATCATCAATATAAAAACGACCCAAACACTAAAACGTCAGGAAATACTTCTCCCGGCATCAAGAACTTACCGACGCATCATTACTTCGACTCTACTGTGTCACCATAAGAAATGGAATGGAACACCGTTCATAGAGAAGCAGTGCCTATATTGGCCGAATTCTCCAAAATGAATCAAAGATCGCCTGCTCCCAGACAGAAATCTGTCCATTTCGCTCCTAGAGCCATTGACGACGAATTCAACGAATTCAAGATAAAACCAAGTGATCAAAGACACAAGAACAATACCACCGCCCTCAATGTTACTAAGGATTCGGGAAGGAAAAAGATTCCATCATCTTCGAAATCGTTCAAGGCAGGTTCTTCCTGCTATGACCTTAGCTCGACTCCAATTCAAGCATTCAATCGTCGCAAAATTCAGGATAAAGCCATTTATCGACAGTACCGAATGGAATTCGGAGCTCAAAATGACAGTGCTATTCAAAACCATCAATTCAAGCTTATTGCAGCCAGTACTCAACCTCAATATCCTCCCCGTGTCCCAAGTCCTCCAGTGAAGCGAGAGCCACCACCCACACCTCGGCCTACACGATTACCTACACCGGATTTTGAGGAAAATTGCGATGATCATCTCTACTTCTGTGACTGTCTTGGGTGTTATGAAGCTGGGAGACCCAGACGTGTTGTTGAGAGGGAAAGACAAGAAGCACCGGCGTATTTGAAAATGGAAAATCAATGTAAGATAACTGTGGAAACCAAGCCAATCGCAACTGACCTAGGTAGATCAAGCAGCCACTGCCTACATACGCAATGCGAGACCAGCCGAAAGCCAGCAAAGACAGGACCTTACTGTCGTATCAACGGAAGATTTTCGTGTGAGCAATTTAATACGGTTGGGATACCCTCGAAACGCTGTCATCACAGCTTTGGAAGCGTGCAGATACGATTTTGAAAAGGTAAATGTTTGAACCACAAATCATCGTCCACGCTGATTTTGGATAATAGGCGGTGACTTTTTTGAGATATAATTATTGAACCCCCGTATTTGAATTTTGATATCCTCTCTTATATCCAGTTCCTCAAAGCAAAAAGATGTTTCTGAATGGCGGATTCGCTCCGAGAGGGCCCGTACATGGTGTACTTCGTATATTTAATTCCAATGTATATATGTGTTCAATATAAGTTCGACCTCCTGGCAGTTTTCAGTCGTTCTCGTGAGTAGTGGCTTGTGATTCATATGAGAGCTCTCTTTCGAGAGCAAGAAGTTTTCGCATAATAAAACCATATCTAAATATGCTAGGCGTATGAATGTAGGAAGCGACAAAGTGAAGCAGATAGTAGCATAGCTTTGAAGCGATCTTTCATGGACGATGATCCTTTTTATCCCTATTTTCTTTGAGTGAAAACTCGTTCCCTGCGGCATCGACTTCGAATTTTCATCCCGTCTGCGGACCAATTCAGGCAGCGATTTTCCATTTTCGCAAGTGTGGGAATGCGCCAAAAAGGCAGTGCACCTTGCTCGACATCGACCTTTCAGATGATAGCGTTGTCCGTAATGCTATCATTCATCCGTCCGACCGGGTATTCGCCCATTATATCAATCACCGAGAGAAACTTTCAGCGCAAAACAAGTCGTATACATTTTTCGTAGAGATATTGATGAGTTAACTCTTTAACATGTCGTTGAAGCTGACTTTCGTCAATAAAATCGCGTTTTTCCAAATATGGTTAGATCGTATGTGTATTTGGGCCCGTGCATGCCCCGCCAAAAGTCTGAAGCTTCAACCCCACCTTGTCGTCAACAAGCTTGACGGCTCCCCTCCGACCTCGCTGATAAAATACTATAAATTCTATTGTTGTACAAAAGTTGTTTTGAAGAATCAACCTCGAGAATATATTTCGAATCTTATCAATCAAATATCAAAATGTCGGACCTTACTACAGTTTACACCACGGACGCTGCTTTCCGTAGGCCTCTTCTAATCCCTGTGGACATTGACTAAATTGAGAGCATTACCTCCTTTACACGTTAATCTAACAACCCTTTAGCAGCAGGACCTTACTCCCAAGCCATCAAGACTTCATCTACTATTTACTGCTCTGGACGTAAGCTTGCCCCTATTTCAATTCCATTTCTTTAACCACAATATCCTATTCCACCGGGAACATTCAATTGACCCTTCTCCTACAGAAATCCCATGCACACCCGAAGGCGAAATTCTCACCCTCGAGACCTCCAGCATCTCTGTCATGACCGAGCTCTGCATCAAGAACTTGTCTGCTGTTCTTAAGGAAGCTGGAAGCAGTATTGAGAAAGTTGTTAAGGTCAATGTCTTCTTGACTACCATGGACAACTTTGTGGAAATGAACGGAGTCTATGAGAAGCTCTTCAAGCATAAGCCTGCAAGAAGTGAGTTGATGTGTTCCTTTAATGAAGAGAGAGGAGGATGGGAAGAAACAGATGAAGGGTGATGGACATTAGGGCTTGAAATGACGTCTGAAGGATATAAATGAATATGCTAATGATGTTGCTCTAGGTTGTGTTGCCGTATACCAATTGCCCAAGGGTGTTCCGGTCGAGATCGAATGTATTGCATTGGCTTAAAGCTATATGTGACAGGAAGAGAGAAATACTTAGGAAAGCCTTAAGAATGACGACGCCGATTAATCTCTTCTGTGATCTCATGTTGAAATTATGACACTATGATTATACCACAAACTAGCTAGTATAGGCCTTGCTACTACTGTCAGTGAATCCCTCGTCGGCCATGATTTCAATAGTTTGAAATCTAGAGTCAGAAGATAATGCTATCTTGAGTTTTACCATCAAGCACTACCCCATCCTGTGTCTTCTGTATGCATCATATGTGACGTTAGCCAAGCACTATTTCATCATATTTCTGGAGATTTTGATGCTTCAAATTATTAAGATTCTGATAGCTCAAACTATCTGGAGAATTGGGATTCCAATAAGATTTGCTTCCGCAAACTGTGAAATTTAAACATGAAGTCACCGTGATACGGGGCATGCCGCATTTGACGCTGCAGATGGTCAATAGATTTTATCTTGACCCATATACTCGAACAAATTGTGGTTCTAGGAGCTAAAAACATGATACTCCCCATGCAATATCGGCCTACTATAATGCCATATAATGCCAGATTCCGTGATGCTCAAGTGTAGCGCCATACTGAACGCGTAAGATGTGATGATTTGAGAGTCCAAATCCGTTGTGATATTATAGAGAGCATGCTAGTCGATCACTTCATTCCATGAGTCCATGGAGTACTGAACTAAATATATAGAATAAACTATTCAAGATGTGGAAAAATGTCCGATGGTACACACAACCCAACTGTGTTTCCTTGTCTTGTACACTCACTCGAATTAAGCGACTATTGGACTATGAGGGTAATGGACAGTCTTGAGTTATTGAAAATCTGGCATATCCATCAACAATGTGTAAATACGTACAAAGTTTTGTATAAGAGGTGGAAATTAAAATGAAACGCTGTACACTCAGTGATTATATATAGTCTGCTTAGTAATCTTACTAAAAAGCTCTGGAACAATAGCAAAGTAGATCTACTACCTCTTCTGGCTTAGTGCAAGTAGATCATCTCTGTATATGCCTTGCATATTAGCAGTAGCTTGCAACTGAATTCCAATACTAGTCGATCACATACGCAATAACGGTTAAATTGCCGGTCTTTCAATATCACTTGGTATTACTGACCTCTATGTACTGATACATGGCAAGATGTCGGAAAGGTGTAAACTTGGGAGTCTTAAACCTGGAATAATCAACCTTCCTATACTCTATATTGCAAGCCGCTATTGGAACCTCTCAACATGAATAACTTGATGATCATTTCTTGGTAGCTCCGAGTGTTCCGGGTAGTAATATAATTCTCGAAGACTTTGTGACATCAATGAAGTAATTCGAGTCGAATTGATATATAATAAAATGTCAAACACAAGTTATCATGCAGAGGAACTAATAAAGTGGTTTCCATGCCATTAGGGATATGGCCGGCTCAATGATAGTCGAGTCTATTTCCAATTGAATTCATACACTATTTTACGCTTTCAAATATGATCTATTGCTTTGATAGACAAGGCCTGCTCTAGTATTTATATCTGGATAATCTGGGACAATAGGTGGTAAGCGAAACTCAGAAAGTCTTGTAACAACATTGGCAGCAGCTAGTCAACAAGTTTGACAGAATGTAATAATATTAATCCACCATTCAGACATCGAGGTATACATGGTGCCAAGATTATAAATAGTCTGTTTTTCAGATACTGCCCACATAATAGCTAACAGGTTCACCAATCAGGATTCAGGAATCCCATTTCGTCATAATTCTTTTCAATCTCCTCGCTAAGTATTCCCCTGACTTTAAGTGACGGAGTCGGATGAACTTATATGCCGCTGTCAAACTTCTGACATTGTATGGGAATCCCCGCACCATGTATGAAGACTAGTCCTATCTGTAAATCTTTAAGTCTCTATCTTTAAGCTTCCATGAACTTGATTGGACGTGTTACTCATTTTTCGTATATCCCCCTTTGTTAGAGCCGATTTGAGATCGGAAATTTTATTCATCCTAGAGCTTTCGCGTATTTTATGCAGATCCCGAGCAAGAAAAAATGATTGATCACTGTTAAGAGAGATTTAGAGATTTAGAATGGAGTTCTAGATTTCTCATTTTCGATACTTGACTGGTGATCTATTTTTATGGAAGTCCTGATGCTATCATCAATGTTCTAACAGTTCTAGAATTCTTATAGTCATATTCATAAGTATCCCTATGCACACACCTACTCGAATCTCAAACCTCAAACGTCCCATGAAAACCATGACGTCAACACCCGTCAACATCATCAGCACAGAGTTCAATTCCCCCATCTTCCATAGTCCATCCCGGATCGCTATATCCTAGGACTGGAGATTGACTCTTGATTCGAATTGCAATATTAATTCACATCTTTCAATTCGAATTTCCATATCAACCAATTGAATCAAGACAATCTTTTGATCTAGTTGCTGGAAATAGAAATTGAATCATTGGAAGTTATATTCTTTTAAGATAAACTTGAAATTTCCTTGTCATTTTCTTCACTCGTTATAACAAATTCTGATGAACATCCTTCTGAGAACTGCTCTTTTTCTACATGATATTCTGATCAATTGACCAAGTCACGTACAGATGGTCAACTGAAGATCTCCAGTGCGATTACACCCGCTATTTCGATCCTGCGGGTAATCCCCAGCTCCCTTCTAAGTTCTGCCCATCACTAGCCAACCGACTATACATCTAGCTCATACAATAGCCTCACACTGGCTGCTTGCACACTCCCAAGACATCAGCACCCTCTAGCATACTAGTCATTCCATCTTGGTTTCTCCTTAGCCTCCGATTCTTTCATCATATCCTGTCAAACATAACTACACTACAGTAGTAATTATTCCAGCTATCAAACACTAGTTTCTCCCTAATCCCTTCTCTGTTCGCACTATTATACTAGCTCTACACAACATCAATATAAATCTTAGTTAAACAGACTATCCAACCTTTATCATAACCCATATATAAACGAACACCCCACAAACTCAAAAGCTCAAATCTCCTTAACTCCATACCCCCAAGACAACATAGTGCGCACTAGTACAGCAACCACTTCATCCTAGAATCTCCCTAACGTCTGGAGTCTGAACCTTTCATCATATTTCGTTATTACCTCACAATATACCATAATATTCCAACCATTCAACACTGACATTCCCCAAGTATCCCTAACTTCCCTAGCTCTACCCAAGTGAATGACGCATGTAAATCTCAACCCCGCGATCACCCACCCTCACAAATTCACATATCCACATATAAGGCCAACCTATCGCCTAACATCTCAACTTCAAACTCAACCTTCAAACTTCAACCACCAAGAACCCAGATATTCCTACCACCATACATAAACCTAGCGCATAACTTTAACTCAACGTCTAGGACTTAAGTCCTCTTCGCATAGAAAATCGAAATTGATTATAATGAACCAGCATTCAGCCAGACTGCTAACTACCCCTAAGGGCATGAAAACCGATCTTATCATACATTATATGTCTATCCAAGCTAGCTCCTTCCTCACCCTTCCCCCGGCAAATCAGAATCGACTCTAATGCCCTACACTAGCATGGAGCCAAACTATACCCCCAAGGGCATGAAAGATGAAACCCAATTTATTACACAATACACAATATATACCTATTCAAGCTAGCACCATCCTCTAACCTCGCCTTCCGTAACCACATCACATCGCTTCGCTTCACCAAGCGGTCGCGTAGATATATGCTCTTATTAAACGAACGAATCATACTTACACTACTATACTACTACACTACCTACTTTACCCACTCTAACCGCCTACCCACTCTACCCACCTACCTCAATGCATCTACCTCCACTCAGCATACCCCCCATCTATCCCCATCCATCCCCCACCAAGTCTGTCTTCCAAGAACTCATCAAACACCAAGTTTTCCCTAGCCTTAGCCAACCCAGCTCTATAACCCAATCCAAATATAAACATAAATCTAACAATATTCTAATATCCTAGCAAAGAAACAAACCCACCCCATGTATCCAGATTCAACTTGTGATATCATTGATATCATTATTACGCATTGCCTAGAATTTGGAGTCTAGATTTCAATGATATGCATAGAGATCAGCTTACGAAGATAGTCAGATATAGATTGGATAGCTAAATCGAAACAGAGCTGGTTGGAATAGGTCATGACATGAAAATCTTCATCACCACATCGCACATCAGAATCACCACATAGCATAGCATCATAGAAACAAAAAGTAATTTTGATATGTAGAAGTCCATTGATCTTTAAAATCTATTTACTGGCCCAGCACCATTTATCTGCCTACCAATCCCCTAACGCAAAAGATTTATGAATGCATAACAGAGAAACCTAAAGGAAAAGAACGAATTTCAAGGATCTAAAGTATCAGGAATAGTACTGCTGCAGACAGTACTAAACTTATTCATCTGCCTCGTGTGATCAGTAATTCATATTGATCCCCAACTGAAGCGGCCGCATGAAATAATGAAGTGAAAAAAGAAAGTATGATCAGAGGTCCATGAACACCGTCAGTCATTAACACATTATCCCCCGGCAATTTATTTCCCATCTCCCAAACGCCAATGTGAACCAACGAATGAAAGACACAAATAAATTACCCCCATATAATGAATTGTATGTAATGCTTGGCCTTCGAATCATTATCATGCTTGGTCAACTTGAGCATGATGTTGTCCGTAAAGAAAGTTGATGCCAGAATTATGCAAATATCAAATGTGGTGTTCGCCATATATTTATGGAGGCGGCCTCAATGCATTGCAATAAAAGGGATAGAATTGCAGTCGGGAGTAAAGAGGGCTTTGAATAGCACAATTGGTCTTGGTTCTAGAAAAAAGGATTGTTAAGACAAACAAATGAATTCCGCTATTCTCAACAATAATGCTATTGCGCAACCATTGACTCCCTCAGATTACTTGGCGGTGGTTGTTTGTGACGTCGACCGAGTAGAGTTGCTCCATCGAGATTGAGTTCGAAGGCGCCATTTCTTGGTTTGATGTCTCGCTTTGCAGATGCGGTTACCTGAGCACTGTGCTGTCCATAACCTTTAGCTGGGGCTGCGGATTTTGGATTCAACTTTGTATTTCGCAAAGCATCACCGACTTGTGCAACATCTGACTGCCCGGATTTGGGTGCCTTTGAAGGAACTCCGTTCTCATCGTAGTTCTCCTCGTCGCTCTCGTCGCTCTCATCGAAATCTTCATCATTGATGGGGTTGAGGGGGTTCAGGGCGGCAGTTCCTCTATAACCTTGCTTGAAGTTCTTCTTTCGTTTGGCTTCCTCTTCTTGTCTGTGAACAGCATAACCGACGTCAAAGACTTCACGTAGATTGACAGCACCGGGACTTCGGAAATCCATACGCCTGCCTGCCCCAGGAGACTCCAAGAGATCAGGGTTGAAGGCTCGCAAGCCACCACCTAATTGGCGTTGGCGTTCAACGGCTGGAGTAGCCAATGGTGGAGCATCAAGTGCTGCGTATGTAGGTTCCTCGGAACCCTTGATCCAAGGGTGTTGAAGGAATTGATCGATTGTATATCGTTTTTTGGGATCCACAGTTAATAAGTGTGAGACAAGGTCTTGTGCTGGCTTGGAAATTTCATCCCACCATGGCGAGAGGAATGTGTATTGACCTCTTGCAACCTTTTCAGTCAAAACCTGAATACTTTCGTCGTAAAATGGTGGGAAACCGCAGAGCAAGGTATAAAGAACGCAACCTAATGCCCACATATCAACACTTTTGGAATATCGTTCGTCCTTGACAATCTCTGGCGCTGTATATCCTACGGTACCACATGGTGTCATGGTTTGAGTATCCCATACGATTTTACTCAAACCAAAATCGGCAATCTTAATCCTTCCAATACCACCTGATCCAACACCCTTGATAAATTCACCCTCGTCTTCCTTGTCTTCATCTTCAGCAGATTTTGGTCTCGGGTTCTTGGTTGGAATGAACGGTATTGGCTCGAATAGAATGTTTTCTGGTTTGATGTCCCTGAAGAATGACGTCAGTATTCGTAGCGTTGAATGAACGACAAACAAAAAACGAAAGTGGGGGTTGGGGAGTATCTTCACCTGTGGACGACACCTTTTTCTTCGTGAAGATAATGTAATGCCTCTGCAACTTGTCTAATAACATGTCTTGACAAGTCCTCACTAAAGTAAGTAAGGCGGACGATTTGATGGAATAATTCTCCGCCAGGTGCCAACTCCAAAACAAGATAATAATATTGTTTTGACTCGGAAAATTCGATGAGTTTTATAATATTAGGATGATCTAGACCACGCATAATGGAAACTTCTTTAAGAATGTTTTGTCTCTAGAAATGATTGTATGATGTTAGCTATTATTGAATATGATATAAATGGAATGTTGCTGACAGGAGAGAGTAAAAATAATTCCGCACCTCCACGCCCTTGGGTTGCTTCTTGTTGAAGTTCGGATGAAGATGAGCATCTGCCTACCACACCACACATGTTGGCAAGGTTTCCAAAAAAAAAAAAAAAATGCAAAGAGAGGATTATAATGAAAGATCTCAAAAGGTACTTACCTGATTGGAGTTCATCTCATATTTTCGGACAACTTTGATGGCCACCTCTCCAGCTTGGCCTTCTAGGTCTTTGGCCTTGTAAACATTGCTGAATGCTCCATCACCCATCTTCTCGATAAGTGACCATCTTTCAAGTCCAGGATATCTTGGTAAACGGTTGTTATTCTCATTCGAGGCGGCCACTAGTCTTGCCAGTTCGTCCTGCCTCGTCGAGCTAGATTGTCCTGCCATTTGTTGTTGTCCTGCTGCATGTGCAGCTTGATTTGCAGCTTGAGCTCCTCTATTTCTATTGTCTTCGTTTGCAACTGAATATGCATCACCTCCAGGAACTTGGTGTGCTTGATGAGCCATTACGGTGGGATCTGATTTAGCGTGATGTTGAGGGACAGCTGGAGCGGCAGGTGCAGGTGCAGCCTTTTTCGTATCTTCGTTGCCCTTTGCACCTCCCTTGCCTGAATTTGTTATTAGCATATTGAATGTTGAGAAAAAGAAGAAGGTGCAGTTGTCGTAGAAATTGGTAGAAAGAACGGGTAAAGTGTGAAAGTGTTGAAAAGGTTAAGCAAGACATACCCCGATGAAGGGCATTTTTAATGGCCTGTGAGATGGAAGACATTTTAGTAAGTAAATAATTCGGTTAATTTGATAAACACAATATCAAAATTGCGAGACTTTGAAGAGAAGGGGTGTAATCGGATTCAAATTCCTGTAACAAGTAAGGCAAGACAAGAGGGGGGAAAAGATATGAATGAAATTCAAGGATAAGCAAGGATCGGAAATTTTGAAAGCGTGATTGGTGATCAAGCAAGGGAGTAACAAAAAAGTGTAATTGTGATGTAAAAAAAGAATTTGGCACTGTAGGTAGTACTTTTTGATTGAATATGGGGAAAAGGGTTGAATGTAGGTAGAATAATAGGTAAGATTGGTGACAAGGTAGAAGAGTAAGTATGCCAATATCAAACAGATGACTCTTTCTGGATATTTTGAACTTTTTTTCGGTTGTATGAGGGATAAGGGATGAGGGATGATGGATGATGGATGACTAGGGTAATGTACTTGGTTTTATGTACTTATGACGATGAATTGTTTTTTTTCTCCCTTTGTTTTAGTGCTTTCCAATCAAATAAAATCCGTCAAGGGGGGTCTGTGGGTGACCTGATTGATTGGTTATCTGATAAATAAAGTAACAAGTGATAGGGATTTAGGGATAAATAAAACAGCAAAGTCAATATGATATTATATTTATATCAAATATATGAGTGATGACGATGTTGAGTAGGCAGGTAGTACCTAGGTAGATTGGTAGATGGCTACCGGTGGATGGCTAGATGGTAGATTGACTGACAAGTTGCCCTGATGAGTGAATAGATTGAATGAATACCAAGTAGGTGACTACACTACTACTACCTAGATAGATAGATAGATAGATATAGCATTCATCTAGATAGGTACCTAGGTAGGTAATCGAGTTGGGTAGGTATCTACCCCCATTGGGTATGGATTTATATAGATTTTAGATTTTAGATTTTAGATATATATCTATATCTATATCAATACGGTGTAGATCTAATGTCTATCCGTAGAAAGAAAAAGGTACCGATCATAGATAGGTATTGTCCGTCCGTCGAATTTGTATTCGTACTTCGTTATTTATTTGAATTCCATCTACCATCTAGTAGATATTTGAATCCTAGTACTTCAAAATAATGATAATATCGGTCGGCACGGCCAAGTGGAGACGCCCCTCCGTCCCCCTCCTAAGCCCCTATCTAATATCTATCTATCGATTATGGTTAGCTCTTGAATCTTGATTAATGAATTTCGGTGCAATTGACGTCATTTACATACGTCATTAAAAAGCCTTCTTGCTTCAGGTCTCTTATCCCCCTCATAATTACCATGCCAGTCCCATCCTGTATTTAATCTATTTCCCCAGTCCCACCTAAGCACTAGCTCCATATTTTCTCAACACCCCCCTCCTCGACTATTTATTGGTACGACATGGTACTCGTCCTGCTTACTCCACGAGTTAGCGGGATCAAGTTACCATGGGTAAATGCACTGGCTTTGCGTGGAGGGGGATTGGGTTGAAGATATATAAATGCTGTAACAACTTACAAAAACCAAGTACTGTAACACACAGCATAATGCAAAGTGCATAGCTGCATGCACCCCACAAACAACTTGCAAAAGATCAATCAAGCTCGGAACTACCAACAACAACAACGCAGTGTAATTAGATGCATGCATGAAGCAATGTCAGGATGTTCACGCACCATAAAGGGCACCTTGGTCATAGCGAGTTGCTACGACGGTTCGTATGGGTCTGATTTATGTGTGATCGCCAAGATTATCGATAAATGTTTCCAGGAATGCCAGTTCTCCTATTCGACATGCATGTAATCAGCCGATATTCCATCATAAAGTAGAATGCAATGTAGCTTGCCTGAGATGTAAATTGACTCTATTCCTTGATGATGGAGTTGTATATGAAAAGCAGATATATATTCGTCTTCTAGGAGACTATGCATTGAGTCTGTAATACCACTTTAGGCCATTCTTGGCTGATATGCTGATAATATGTGATGGGTATTGATGTGTGGTGGTGGTTGGTACGCGCGGTGACTGTAAGGAGGGTCTCTGTTTAGAAGCGAATTGAGAAAGGGGGGTTTGAAACTTCACAGGAAGAATACAAGAGCAAATAGTAGCTGTGAAAGATGACTAACTCTTGAGGATGTTGTGTGAACCTCTTAGATTCCGAGCTCTGAGTTTTGACTGCTGTGGAAAAAACATAATGAGTGGGAAAACATGTTCTATTTATAGAAATAAAATTGATATTATCACACAAGTATTTTCAACCAAACTCCATTGCATTATTTGTCCTTTGTGGATAGTCAAATTCTAGACCACTTAGTACTAGTGACGATCCCTTTTCCCCAGAACTATGACGAAAGATGAGTCAACCCAATATTTGAAGCTGGAATTTCGTAGATATATCTATTTTAAGTATCATTCCAAGATGCAAAGATATCCAAACAGATCAAGGATAGAAACTCATAGTATGCACATGTTCCAGGAAGTATAGAATTGTAATCAACAACAGTCCAATCACATTTCCTTTCACCAAAATTTGAAACGTCGCGTGTCAAGCTGGCATTTACAACTATGTGGGGGATTCGAAAGAAGACGTCACTCAATACTTAGTAATTCCACAGATCATTAGCTTCGCACTAGCTCAAGTCTTAGCATCATACAATGAACATCAATTCTGACAAATGACTGAAAGACAGAAGATGCCTAGTCAGGTAATAGTATGCTTGGAAAAATTCAATTTTGACGGTGTCCATGAGTTCGTCAAATCTAACGTGGCGACGGCAAGTTGACATTAGTATACCGGTATTTGAAAAACCATAATGGTAGTCAGCTAGCTTCTGGATCAAATTAAGCATTCTTCAGATCTCACCCTTTCTTTAGTTCTCGTGCGTCAACAACGGTTATACGCTATATCCTGATCCGAGAAATTATCGGCTAAGTCTAGACTCTGGACACATAATTCACATTGTCCTCGTCTTAGCATGATCTTCATAATTAACATTGCTATATAAAGTCAATATGCACTATGTGATTACACTCTGGCTACCAGAGTTGATCGACCGGTTTTCTTACATGATATCTATTTGAAATTGGGCCATTTCAAATGGCCGAATTTCATCATGATAATCACTCGAAAAGTTTACATATCACCGACATCAGTAACAAATATGACCTCGAGAATTATATCAAATCTCGGGTCCTTCGCTGTTACTTGACACTCCTATACTGCCGCTTTGCCGAGATATCGACAATCTTGAGGAAATCATCAAATTTCTATTTATGACTAGCTAGTAGCTAATCGTCTACTAATGTTTAGCCGGATGCTAGCTTGTCGAAAGATAGATGTGAGATCAGCAATCAAAGAGGAGCGTCATATCTTTTCTGACATATTCAAAGAAGAGATCCCCCCGAGATTTGGGCCAATCTATATCTCAATCTACTTTCTTTCATTTTTATTCAGTCTCTCCACTCGATCACTCAAGAGAATCTCTCCTCAACCAAACTCACTTCTCGATTGGTTATGATGCGGGATACATATACTCGCATTGAAGCCCCTCGTTCACAGCTTTGGCAACACCTCCGCAGTCATACTAAGAGGCGAGGCAACGTCGACAATGGGGCTGCAAAAACTCTCAGATGTTTCCGGACACCTAAGACAACTTGAAACCAGCAGCTTAATCGGCGTGGTTATACAAGCCACAGATTTCAATGCATTCCCAACATCTTATTGACACAGTATACATCAGGAAAGCGAAGGGGCATAACTTACAAAGAGGCATTACGCCCGTGAACCTTTAACTAGGAGATCCAACACTCCGAGGGGAGTTCAAGCGAGATATTTTCGACACTATGATGTTATTCGTACCTAGGAAGCATCCAGGTCGACACTGGTGTTGGTGTTGATCCGGAGTTGATACCATTCACGAGAGGCGACACGACAGGATCACAACAACTGGAACCAACACCGGATTCGGTCAAGAATTGGATGGCTAGGACCATATGGCCAGAACTCAACAGCAGGATCTTTGATGCTGCACGTATGGAACAACCCCTTCATCAAACACAGCAATACGAATACATTCAAGATTTTAACTAGTTGTTTCAAATCACTCGCCAAGGGAAAGGGAGAGGAATTGAATTCTTACAAGGTGCTGTCTCCTTTCAACTTACAACATACTTGAGCTTGAAGTTTTACTACTGGAAGGTCGTCGGTACCCGAAGCTCAAACTTGGAGTCTTTTACAGAAGAAGTCACATGTGATGAACGCTATCAATTCCCATCTACCTACACACCGCAATACACTGGAGTTCGAGATATCAGCCGTGTTATGTTTACAAGTTGACTCCCAAGGAAAAGTAATATTGACTACAGAGGATCCTAGCGACATAGTTCGACTCCTCAAATTGAATGAAAATACTCTCATGCATATTCACTTCTTCATTGAACCCCCAACATGTTCATTTGCTTTACTTTACCACGACATACTAACAAGGGTGATAAGAACTAGATACTTCGAACAAATGTTTTCGTCTCGCTTACTCATGCTGAGTATTTGATCAGACCGAAATAAGAGGACAGAATAGGTTTCGTTGGAGGATATATCAGAGGAAACACTCAACAGATGTTGGAGAAGAGATCTATTTGTTCATTCACTAAGCGGATTGTTCCACTTTATATACGAAAATAATGATATACAAATTTAATGTTATTATTCTAGTTTTAATCTAGCAATTATTAGTTCCTCTCTAAAGTAATCAATGAACGGGAAGTTAAATACACCACTAGAAATTAGTCCAATCTTTAATATTCGCTAAAGTTCTACGGATGACCTCTTCCATTGTTCATTGCCCTTACTGTCCTCGCTTAAAGGTTTCTTTATAATGGATTCCTGTAGTATTATTCATCAAAGAATGAGAAATACCATTCTCTATTCCATTTTCTCCGCAGGCTCTAATTTCTATCATGCTATTCTCTGCTTTCTCAATATTACTCTTGAACCTTCAATATTTGACATTAGTTATTATTATTATATATCTATGTGACCCCTCTGTCCCCCAGAATAACCCGAGAATTCTGTTATTGTATACTATCTTCAATTTTACCGAATTCCGCGAGTGGGTTCAACACAACATCGTGTCATCATAACGCTAGATTAACCCTCATTTCTCTTCGTTTTGTTTGTAATAGCCAAGATCTCTGTAGTATCATTCTATTCCATCATAATCATTATCAAAAATCATCACGAACCATACCTCATTCTCAATATCCTATAATTCCAGCTTTTAGTCAGTAGTCAAACAGGTATATCTAGATTTCTCCTTGCTCCACACTCAAACTCCAGACCTGGACTTAAATCATATCGAGTGTAATCCTACTCAAAGAACCATACGTTCCAAAAAAAATGATCATGATGACATTGGAATATTCACGGCATCGAAGTTGCTGTATGGATAGCACTCACATTCGCTTTTACAAACTCCATTTTAAATTTCTCCTTTCCTACCTAGTATCTTCTTCTATTTCACGAGCTTTCGTACGTCTTCTCAATGCTTTTATAATGTCATCTCTACTTCTAATCCACACAAATCCTCTTGACGAATGACGGAATCATCTCTTCCAGCGTCTTCCAAATGTAAGAAAAGTTCCCTTTACTTGTGATAATCTCTATACTACGAGTACAATGATCACAGCTAGTAATCAACCCTTCTATTTATATTTCATAAGTAAACACCTCAGTTTTCAATCCAGACATCATACCTCTATCCTCACTCCCGTTACACTTCCCTCCTGGGGCCGCCAATCATAATTTGTCTGTATATCCTTTACAAATCCCATAGAATTAAAACACAATTCAAGAGGAGAAATCACTCATTCTATCTCTCATACAGAAAAGCGAAACAGAGGCATACACTATAAAATTCTACACTCTTCTAATCCATACACCTCTTTATATCCCCCTCTCCTCCCCCCTCTTCATTCCCCCCTCTCTTATCCAACTCACAACTTCCACTTCCAAAACCCAACCCTCCCCCGAGAACCAAAAAGTACCTAAAAATGCCAAAAGAAGAATGCTTCATACAAGCAAGAAGAAAGAGCTATCGATCAAGTACCCACAGTTTCAATACCAACATCAATACCTTGGCATGCAGACAGACACATTTCCACCACTCATCTTCACGCATCATCATGCCATTCCATCTGAAGCGCCACCAGATACGTAGCACCCCAACCCATCACACATACATCCCCAAATATCCAGCTAGTACATTCAGCATCACAGACTACGACACCGAATACTAACCAACCTTCACCCATTATGAACACCTGGAAACGAATCAAGAAGTCATCGTTTTATAGATTTTTGAATATTCAAATTGAATACACGAATCCACGATCTTCTTATCCTTGAGCTATACTTATTATACTATGCAGTCCTTTTTCTTAGAATTAGATTATTCACAGCCCACCTAATCCAACAATCTCCACTCCCATTCCACAACATCAAAGCATCTCGAAATCATCTACCGAATAATTAGTCACATTCTACTTGTAACTCTACAAGCTCATTCACTTTATTTTCAGAACTCGCATGTGTGCTTGAATACTCATACCGCACACACGTTTCCCTATATCTACCTTCAATCGCATCCCCGCTCTCAGCACCGGCCACCATGCTCTTCTCCAAGCTTGTCCTACTTCCATATCGTTTAGTGTGTAAGAACTGATGGATCGATGAACAGGCAAATACATCTTGGGATTCATTCTGTTATATCAATCATCAAATGTAAATGCAAATCAAACAAAGAGAACTGCAAGTATCGCACAATACAGAAATTGTAGCATTCCCTCATCCGCCCATGAAAAGAAGATAGGAATGTATGCATTGTTTCGTTAACGCGACTTCAAGCATCCTATCACCAAACCATCCTTAAGTACGACTACGCCGTGACGCGACGAAAGAATCAAAACGCCCCAGACAATCATATCATATCACTCGTAAGAACCGCAGATACTGCATTCCCTCCCCTTCACCCCCTTTTCCTCTCCTTGTCACTGAGCCCCATCAGATCAACCCCGCTCTTGCTGCCTCCCCACCTCCATCGCCAAGTACTTCCTCCATTCTAGCCTTCCCCTTACCAATACCACCTTCGCCAACTCCCATCCTCCTTGCCACATATCTCTGTGCGATAACACCCACACCCAAACTCAGTGTCTCCTCCACCCATTCTGCAACCCATTCACGGGGGTCCACTCCTCCACTCTCTATAATTTGTTGAATCTCCTCTGGTAATCCTGCATGCGCATTCTCTGATTCTGTACCAAAGAAACCGGACTTTTCTTTAGAGGGTGAAGATGTGGATGTTGGAGTTAAGGGGGCTGGAGCATCGAGCCATTGAATCCATTTAGCAGGAATGGCTTGGGTAAGTGTATAGAAAGTGATGCTATGGATTGGATCTTGGAGGTAAATAGCGAAGGAAATTAATTCATCCGGTTTTGGTTTTTCGTCAACCACACCTCCTTCTGCCTCCTTTACTGGACCTCCTTGGAACAAATCTTCTGGTGCTTCATGAGTAATCGCTTGGACGGCCATGAAAATATCGCTGCTGCGAACTGGATTTGATTCGCTAAGATCTTCAGTAGCTCGCTGAGCTGCGAGTTCGAGCCCACCATGCGCATCAAAATATTCCTTCGAATAGGCTTCTGCACTTACGCGGACGAGTTTCGTTCCTTCGATAAGTCCTTTAACGGAGCCAATATCACGATTGTCGGTTCCTACGCGCCACCACGGTCCATCGCTCCATCCTGCATTGCCTCCAGTATAACCAGCTTCAGATGCGCGACGTGCTGTGGATTCGTGACCACGTTGAATGACAAGCAGATCTCCTCCTTCAACTTGAGCCATCACACGAGAAAATGTAGAATAGATGAGAGGGTCGAGAGAGGGATACCCAATGAAATCATGGGTGATGTGGATTTGGAGTCGTTCGTGGGATGAAATAGGTGGTGCGAGAGTATGAAGAATGTTTGTAAAGGTTGGAAGAGCTCTAGATGTCAACTCACCACCTGCGATTTCAATTAGCACTTCTTCACTTGCCAGTTCTTCAAGTCAAAATCTTACCAAAGCCTCGAAGAACTCCAACGTTTCCTTTAACTTGTTCTGCCCATCGTTTAGCTTCTTCATTTTGTTGTATTTCCTTCACTGCAGCTTGAGCATGGTTGACCGCTGCACTAGCTGTCGCTGTTGCTGTTGCAAAGACGCTTCCCCATGACCATCCTCCACCCGCTGAAGGGGCTTCAGTAGCAGGCTGAGAAATTGGAGCTTTCTTTTCCGCTTCTTGAAGATCGCTACTAGTTGCGGAAGGAGTAAAACTAGTATGAAATGATCGAGTACTGTCAACAGATTTTCGAGGTAAAGCAGATTTCTCCTCACTTGATCTGTCCTCACTTCTGCGAGAAGCTGGTGGAGGAGTCGCTGTATTTGAACGTTTCACTTGTTGAATTCGTGGTGTGTGTGGTCGACTTGGTTGTTGTGCTCCAAGGTTTTCAAGTTCCGCAAGTAAATCTTGTTCTGATTGAGATGGTTGTTTTGTTTTATGTGATTTAGAAGGTCCCTTGGAAGAAGGTGCTTTAACTTTAACTTCATCAATGCCTTCCAAAAGTTCATTCAATTCATCATCAGTTGGAGCTGGCTTTGATTTCTTTGAAGCCATGATTGTAAGTTGTGTATCAATTGGGAAGCAGTATCAGAGGATGAATGATTATTGAAAGTATATGCTGATTATGGAATGATTGAAGCCGTCAGGAGAATGATATAATAAGTGATATTTACTTTGATTGTCATCTGTCTTTAAGCTCTATTTTGACGTTATTGATAAAGCAAATAAAGGTCTCAACATCAACATGATATGGAGCAAGGCTAACGTAACCTTGGATGGATATGTGATTGGCTCCAGCCACAGTTGAGGCGTTTAAGCACCGAGCACCGCCATCTAACATTTTACGAAAGCCGCAAACCCCAAATTGAATCAAAATAACCTTTTTAAAGCAGTAAAATGAGAATCTGACCGACTACGATACTTTTGAACAACAATAGCTTTATGTCTTAAAAATAGCATGTAGTTGATCATCGATATCTCTTGCTAATTCTCCTATAAAGTTTCTAAATCAATTTGCACCCCTTTCCTCAAAATATTTTGGTATACATTTTCTTCCGGTTGCATATAGAGCTGCAAAACTCAAGTTTGAGACCTTGTGGACAAAAACTCGAAACTCTTTGGGTTGGAGCCAGCACAACACATCGTGTTGGTTTCATTTTCTTCGAATCAATTCGTTGAGAAAATTTTTGAATTCTCTTCAATATGGCGCGAACTAAAGTTCCTCCTATTGCGACTCAAGATTCTACTTCTCATATTGAGAAAGGAGTTGGTTCTTCCGAGTCTCAAGAAACTTCATCTAGTTCTTTTACATCATTTTCTTCAACCCCAACATGCCCCAATTGCAGTAATACATTTGCAGAACTATCAGATATGGTGAGTCTATCTTTATATAAATCCTTCTTCCTTCATGTCAATCATTTGATGCTCATGAAATGTAGGACTTTCGTAGTCACGTGGCTGCATGCAGTCGACCATCCACAGCGGAATCAGTAGGAACTATTACTACTTCAGGTAGTTCTCTATCACCACCTCCTACTTCACTTGAGAATGTATATGCTTCAGCAAAATATTTATCCAATAAGGATGGGCCGAAACCAGATTTGCATTTCGACTACAATGCAGCTCAAGAGCCTGCTATTGCCATCGCTGACGCTGACGCCGACGAAGAAGATTTCGATCCAGAAGATCATGATCGGATTCAACCATATATCGATCCAAATTCTGAATTCGACTACTATGATCAAGCCGAAGGCCATGAAGAACATGATGTAGATATCAATGATCCAGATATTGGTCTTAAGTTCAAATATCCCAAGCTTCCCCCGGTGGAGCACTTCGAAAAATACCTTAGAAATCCTAGCGAAATGCCATATGATGAACTGTACAAAAGAGCTGCGATTGTGAGCACAGTAAGTCACCGTCGCTACTTGTTTTCCCCTAGTTTCCTCTCTGATGTTACATTTAATATCGTGCTTCATACTGTGTGGGGTAGAAGAACAGGATTAACAATTCCAATAGACTGTTTTAGCTGCCTGGCAAAGGGAGTTTGATGCAATTGACGAGGAAATTTACGCATATGAATCCCAGGAGAAAGAACGACTTCAATTCGAAAAAGAGGCCGAGAAAGCTTTAGAAGAGGCAGACAGACTTGCCGAGCAATTGGACAGAGACGACCTGGCAGCTACTGCAAAACATTACGCAGTGGAATTGAAATCAAAGACTCCAGAATGGACAGCTTTCATCAATCAGTATGATGAAGATGATGAATTTCGTCTACGTCTCGAAAGTCTTCGGGACCCACAATTCAGAGCCAAACTTCAAAGACAAGCTTTCATTAGAGAACAAGAGAAGCAAAAGCTTAAGCAAAAGGAACTAAAAGAGTCAAATAAGCTAAAACTTCTCAACGAGCCACTACCTGAGATTAAATTGACTAAAGAAGAGATAGAAGCCGAGAAAAGAAAAGCAGGACGTCTGATAGATCCCACAAAGTGGGATGATATGAAGCAAGCAGAGGTATACGGTTTTGAATATTCTTCCCATCCAAAACATATTGGTGCGCAACCAATCCCATCGGCCTCTAGAAAGCGTGGTGTGGGTGAAATAGATATGAGTGAAGGTAGAAGTGGTCGAGCTCAACGAATGGCTACGAGGAAAATGTACGATCAAAGTACACCAGAGGATGAATCAGACGGCTTACCGGCAAAACGACAACGCAAGGTTCGAGTTCTTGATGATGCTATTGGAGAGTTATCAAAGTCTCCTCGAAAACAAAGCCGAAGTCAAACCCCCATCAGAAGAACTTTTCCATCGGGAAAACCCATTGGAAGGCCACCAAAATCTCTGTCAAAGCTCAAGGATGTTCAGCTTGCATCTGGCGAAGATGAAACGATACTTGAAGATGAATCTATCAAGGATGAAGATATTTCTCGACATCTCCTACCAGCCGAACAAGAGCAACTACAGCAATCGGCCGAATTACTTGTCAATCAAATCGCCGAAGAATTACCCGTTGAACCGGTTGTAAAAAAGAAGCATGCAGGTGGTAGGCCACGGAAGCATCCGCTTCCCGTTCCTGCTCCTGTGGCTGTTGTTGACGTTATAAACCCCGCAGAACAAATTACTACAGCAGTATCCGAGACCCCTGCGGCAATCGTACCTCCTATCAAGCCAAAGGCTAAAGTTATCAAACCAAAGAAGCAACCAGCCAAGTCAGCCAAATCCGGTGGTCGGGTCAAGAAGGAAGCTAATATCGAACCAAGTGCCGAAACTGAGGAAGAAAATGCAATCTTGCCAACAACTGAGCACGATGACGACTCGGATTCAGAAGCAACTGAGGCGATCAACTCAAGGCGCGACAGCTCATCATCACAGTCAACTATCTCTTCTTATGGTAATCGTCAAATCAACCGTTCTTCCACCCATGAGCAGACCCTAACACGTGAACCTCGAACAGCTACTCGAAATCGTGCAGCAGCATCTGTCGAAAAGTCAACCTCAATTCAAGAGTCCCCCAAGAAAGTTGTACGAGGAAAGCGTAATAGTAGATCGAGCGAAACTCCTGTCGCTAATTCTCAATTACTAAAGGCACGGAAGCCGCGTGGAAAACAGGCAACGATTGAGGAGGATGAAGAAGTGGACCCGTCACATGAACCAATCATCAAGAAGGAAGCAACTCCGGCCGCACATCCGATCATTTCACCATCATCGTCTCGAACTAAGCGCAAGCGAACAGTTGAAGTCAATTCTGACGCGCCAACAGCTCCGAGTGCTTCCCCTACCAAGAAGGCTCGTAAAGGTCGCCCTACCAAATCCTTATCAGCACCCTCCGAGGGGCCTCTTATTATTTCGGCTTCATCGTCAAAAATCAAGATAAACAAGAGGGCTAAAGGACCTCTTGCAAGAATTCTTCCACCTCGTGAACCCAGTACTCGAGCTCGTCGGGCTCCAAAGGCTATTCGAAATACTGATGATGCCAACGAGGATGATGAGGATGAAGATGAGTTGCAAATGCCAGCAACAGAATATGAAAGGTATCAAGCTTTGGCTGATCCAAGGAGTCCCATTACATTGGGAAAGAGGATTCGAAAAAGCGTCATTGATTTAAGAACAGCTATGGAAGGTGGTGATGATGAAGATGGCGATGACGAGTTTGAGGGGTGATTGGGCTTGAAACATTCCATCATTCTCGTTATGATGGTCAATCTCCCGAATGATATGATTGTCCGTGTTTGTGACATACATTTTATCATTTCATCTTCAAGTTTCGAACCTTCACCCGAACCAATAGCCTTGTATTACAACTCACTCAAACTTGGCAAAACACCGACAGCCTACGATTCTTGCTACCATTCTCAGCTACAAAAGAAACGATCCTCCTTTTGTATCGATGCTATCGATCGAATCTATATGAACTAAAAAGGTCCCGAAGCAATCTTTTCAGGCCCTTTCCATGACGAACGACTGTTTTATACAACAACACGTACATAAATTGAACGAACCTCACAAGGTGCACCTATTACATTTTCTTTGTTTTTGACTTAGCATCGTGTATTCATCCTTGTCCATAATTAGTACACGAGAACCATTGGACATATTACACGGCGGCGCTCTTTTTTGGAGTCCAGCGCAAAAATTGGATTTTACCTTCATTTTATATAAGCGAAAACACGGATGAATTAATTGCTTAATTATGGTCATTGTCTTATTGGTACAATGGCTGGACGGAAGGGGTATCTGTATTTCTTAATGAATATATGAGTATGGACTCGGATATTGTGCGTGCATTTATATATGCATTGGAAGGTTCTCCGGGTTGGGATAAATGGGGGTTTTCCCTTTATACATATATCTTACGGTCTTGGAGTTTTGGTCCAGCGGCATTCAATTTTTCTCTTCTCTTTTTTTGTGCATAGGATTATAGGAATGCATGGTGTCGGTGTGTATTTCACGCCTGGAAATATAGAGATATAGCGTAACAAAAATGGAATAATTGAAAACTCGACCAGAGCTATGATTTATCGACTACAAGGATAAGATGACATGTGCTTCTATATGCGTTGGAAGTTGGACTTGTATCTTGGGTCCTGGACGTGTGAATGTGTTGTTGATGTACCCAAGAAGTAGGTAGGTATCTTACGAAGTCTATCACGAGTTAGAGCAATTGCACTTCTATATCCCGGTTCATGTCTAAAGGATATACAACGAAACTTCGCCAGCAAATTTACTACAGTATAAGAGCGAAAAGGATTGGGCTAAACTTCTCACTTGAATTTAGGTCTTCCTGATGATTCGCTATTTGGTTCGGTCCAACTCAGTTGATCTCTTCATCTTCACTTTCATCTTCAACGAGTTGAATTTGAAAAAGAGATTTATTTTATCAAATTGGGAGTTATTGGGGTGTTTGATCCACTCTCTGTATGTATCTACCAGTATTCGTAATTCGTGTTTGTCTTCCATTACCTATACCTATACCTATGTACATATGAAGTATGAAAATAGTCTATCTTCGTTATGTTTATTATATGATATCCATACCCATATACCTGTGATAACCAAAGAAGTACCACTTATCATCACTTTCATATATCTCAGAGCAATCTCATGACCCAGACCGCATATTTATATCCAACCAACCATCCATCCATTCCCACTCCCTCAATGCATGGCAACCCGTTCGCCCCCGTTTCTCCTCCCACCAAACCCATCCGCCGTGGAATTCCTCACTCCAAACGCACTCGCCACAAATCCCACCCCTCCAAACGCGACGCAAAACCACAAGCCCGTACTATACTGCTCTAGATTTCCCTTCCCATTATCGATATCCACCGCCTGCACCACCGCGCTAGCGAGTGCCAATCCCACACCGCTCCCAATCTGAAACGCGGTATTGATCATGCCGCCACAGAGACTTTTTACGCTCACCGGTACGCTACTTAGCAGGATAATCGTGCAGGAACAGTATACGATTGTGACGGCTGCGACGACGAGGAGAGAAGTAGGGAGGACGTGCGACCAGAAGGATGTGGAGGTTGAGGTGAGCAGGGCTGCGGGGATAGGTGATGCCATCATCATGAGCATGCCGATGAGAAGCACGGATTTGGTGTTGTATCGTTCGAGAATCTTGCCGACGGACATGGAGAATATGAAGCCGGTGGCGCCCATAGGGAGGAAATAGAGGGCGGTGGTGCCGGGGGAGAGACGGTTGATTTCTTGTGCTATGAGCACGATGTAGTAGAGGACTGTTTGGTAGCCGCCGTAGCATACTTTAGAGTTTGTGTTAGTATGTAAATTTGCACTTCATGAGAGAGGTGGGAGAGAGGGGAAAGAAGGGACAAGAGGAAAAAAAAAAACCAAACATACCAAACCCCGAAATCCACAACGCAGCAAAATTCTGTATTTTCCAAAGCGAAAGCGGCATAATCGGATGCGAAGCTCTCTTCTCCACATATACAAAAATCCCCAAAACAGCCACCGACAGAATCAACAAAACGATGATAAAAGCCTTACTCCATCCATACACACCCCCACTCGACAAAACAAACGAAAGCAGAATAAGTCCCCCAGTCGACAATCCCGCACCTAACAAATCCAAGCTCGGTTTCTCCTGTCCCTCCAACCGATCCTTCGGCAGAATAAACTGGCCCAGTACTCCCAAACTCCCCGTCAACGCAGCAGAAACATAAAACAGATATCTCCACCCCAGACTCCCCGTCAAGAACCCTCCAAAAATCAGTCCCGCGCAGAATCCCACCGCTCCCGAAGCCGCAAAGAACGATAACGCAATCGTACGATCTTTAGCCACAAAATACGAAGAGATAATTCCCACCGCAGAAGGAACCGTCATCGCGGCTCCGATTCCCTGCAGCGCGCGGAAAATAGCAAGTTGGATAAACGACGTCGCGAAACCATTTGCAATTGTCCAGATGGAAATCCAAAGCATCCCAATGAAGAAAATAAGTTTGCGTCCGAATCGATCACTTAACACACCAGCCAACAACAGAAATCCTCCAAAGGTTAATGTGTACGCACTAATCAACCATTGTAAATCACTTGCTTTGGCTCCGAATTCTTTTTGGATGGCAGGTAAACTGATGTTGACTCCAGTCATGAAAACATTATCCATAAGTTGTGCTCCGCATGTTGTGAGAAGAATGAGTGCACCGCGGAGACTTTTCACACTGCCGATATCCGGGTATGAAGTTTCTAGCAGATTCCTCGATGGTTCTTCGACTTGCAGCTCGAAATATTCGCGTGGAGTGGCACTCCCGCTTCCATTTGCAAGTCCCTGGCCATTTCGATGCGAATGCACACCCGGCGTATTAACCGCCGAAGAAGGCGAAGGCGGACGAGTCGAATATGGTGTATTAAATTCGCTAGGTAATTCTCTGATCGTACTGATAGGACCCGGTTTTGCAGCTTTGGGAAAAGATATCGTGGTATTATCCTTTTCTTTCCCAGAATCGCCCTCTCTCGACGATTCCCCATGCGCTTCAAGATACGCATCCTGGTGTCCACTAATAACACTGGCTGTCCTCGTCAAACTCTCCAGATCCTCCGCGCGCATACTATCGCGAAAGGCTAAACGTCCAGATACATTTGAGCGGCGACGAGGTTGTGATCCAATTCCTACACCTAAACCCGCACCGTGCGGATCTTCATATTGGGAGTTTCTTCGTTCGGGAATCGGAAGTGTGTTGTGTGGGCTAGTAGATGCTTCGCCATTTGAAGCTGATATTGTGAAAACTATTAGCTCTGAAAATTTCTTGTAGAACTACAGAAATTTCTGCATTGGTGAGGATGAAGGGGTAGAACTTACGAGACATGGCTGGTAAAAAACAACACCAAAATTTTAATTGATATTAAATAAACTGCGAAAGAAAGAATTTCAAGCTTACAACGAGCACTTGGCCCTCGAAGATAAAGACAAAGATAAGTTGGGCAACAGCTCATACAATTCATCCATTTCATGTAGCAACCCACAACCCCATAATTTTGAAAAAATCAACATCATCGATAAGCCTGAAAATTTCCCCGCCGAAGGAGTTATGGGTACAATCACACCTTATCGACCTTGAAGGGTCTTTTTTCTCCTCAATTTTTTTCCGCCTAGGAAGGTTTTCCGATAGCTATCCCTGTTCCTATCAAGAACCTAGCGGACCAGCGAGTCAAGACATGCGAGGGATCCACATGGAGAGACAACGCCTAAAATCATAGTGGGGATTTCTACTTCACTTGATGATTTTTCTTCAAAGCTTGCATTTGCATGTGATATAGTCTGATAATATATTAACTAGCCACTTAAAAACACATTTTTTCGGAGATGATTACTACACAACAAAATGGGAAGGTGTTTGCCCGCAAATCCGATGTATCGAAGTGTTTGATAGCCTTTGAACTATCTGTATTAGGTTCGGTTCGGATGCCAATCTCGATGAGGGGTTTAAGCTTGCGCTTGCAGCCTTATACGTTTGCAGATCATTCAAGGACATGCTTCAGGGCCCGCCACTACAATAAAATGAGACAGCCCAATCCAGTCCAGTCCATACTTTCATTGCCCTTCACAAATCATAGATTTGATCCGAAGAAAGAGGGGAGTTCTGGTACAAGGAAAATCTAAGTTTAAGAGATTATTCAAATTCTAGCAGATGTGAAATTGAACGTCTCCAACTCTCATAGTGAGATCTATTCAACTAATCATACTCAATGAGATACAACTCCTTGCGCCACCATTATAATTTTCGGTCAAATACTCCATCCTACACAATACTTTCCCACATCTGGGAGGGGAATATAACGCCAAATCAAATCCCGACTATATGCAAATGCCCTAGCTTTGGCGCGCCGTGTTTTCCATATACTGTTGTTTCTTTTCGTAATCATCAGAATCCAGAACTCCGTCGTCTTCCAATTCAATGGTCCAGATTGTGGTGGAACTATTGAAGAATATCATATGATGTAATGAAGAAATAGTAGCGAAGAAAGTAAAAATCGCTTAGCGAATTTTAAGAAATGAAAATAAAAGTTAGCCAACTATTATCCTATAGATCCGTGAAATTGGCTCTTCGTAGTGCCAGAAATAACGTAATCGTTCGATGGAGCTCGAATGCCGTGAAGTGACAGGTTGTATCGACCGTTTGGAAAGATAAAATGATTAGGAGACCGGCGCGGAACCTTCAGTTTTCTTGACTTCTCCCTTCATCTTCTCCTCGTTTTTCTGTCTCGCATCGGCGGCTTTTTGTTCGTCCTGTTTACGTTTGTCTTCAGCTTTTTGTACTTGATTGGCCTTTTTCTCGGCTGCAGTAAATATCTTATTCTCTGCGGCTCGCTGAGCTGGCGGAGGTTCGGATGCATCATGAGATTGTAATTTTGGCTGTTCTTCTTTGATTGGTTGTTTGCTTACGGGTGGTGTATCATCTTGTTGAGCTTCCTGTGCGGCTTTTTGCTTCGCTTTTTCCTTAGCTTCCTCTGTAGCTTTTTGTGCTTCTGCTAACTTCTTGGCTTCCTCCAACTTCTTGGCCTCTTCCAGTTTCTTCGCATTTTCAGCGGCTTGCTTCGCCTCTTCCGCCTTTTGTGCATCTGTCTTTGGCGGTGGCTGAGCTGCCTTTTGTGGTTCCATTGGTACTTGAATATCTTGCTTCACGGGAATCCATTCCATTTTATCATCGTCGAAGTGGTGGCTTTTTGGTTAAGTTAGCAGAGATATTCCGGGGTGAAAATCGTGATTCCATCAAACATACTCTTCAAATTCAGTCAAGGTCAATGCTTTCTCATGATATTCTGCCTCCAAAATTTCTTTGTAGGCAAAAGGAATCTTGGCTGGAGCTCCCTCGAAGAAGGTGTCTCGCAATGGAAAGATGTAGGTATCCTATGGTTATTAGCATAGTCCAGCTAACCATGCTCCCGAAAGAATTACCCTATATTCATGTCCATCCTTGCAGCTCATCATTCCCTCTCCGGCAGGATGTGTATAATTATATCTGGCAGTTGTGATATCAATGAACAAGCCACTCGTAGTATCGACCCATCGTGCATCAATGACATTCAATTTGTCCGATTGCTCCCTATTAATATAATGAGGGTTGACCTCTAGCATATAATCTCGGCCTTCTGGAATGCGTGGAGTTTTGTAGTGAAAGACGGTCATATTGTAGTAAGAGGCGAGAAAGTGCATCGAAGCTTCGGAAACCTGGACATCGGAGTCGGAATCCCATGGTAAAATCTAAAAATTGTGAGATTTTGTGAAGAAATCGGAATACTTGCAGTGTCGTTCCTACCTTACGATTCCACCACCAGCCGAGTAAAGTACCATGCATGAGCCATGTTTCCACTCCAATATCTGAAAAAGTAGCTAGGTAGGTTTGAATGAGATTCGAAAGTGCTTGTCTGCGTTCTCTATATCCCAATTGCTTGTCGGCGAATCTGTACGAATAATATTAGGTTCTGTCATTGTATACTGTAGCAAGAATTCCATAGAAATTACATACCGGCCATCGTAATGCGGATGGAAGCTATTGACCTCGCCATGTTAGCATTGAATTCCAAATTTACCTCGAAATCCCTCGATCCCAGATTCTAACTGGAGGGTAGAAATACGTACACACTCTCATCTGTTAGGAATAATTCCGTTAGCTGGGTTTCAACTAAACATAAACTCTAATAATCATGGACCGGACAAATCGGACAGGTCCATAGTCGCAGGTTCCGCCACAATAAACTCTCTTTGGGAAGAAAACAAGAACTTACGAAAATATTTCCCGCTTGGATCACCTCTCCTTCCGCTCATGTCCTGGTGTAACTTTGTGCGCACACTGTAAAAGTCGGCATCTCGTTTTTGAATTGCCAGCGCCGACACAATGGACAAAAGTCCAGGTAAAGGGATGATCCACGAAATGCGCATTTTCGATTATCGCGATATGGTGATCAGCTTATAAGAAAGCAATTTCGACAGGGTTGAACAACCGTCTTGGCGCGGCTTTTCTAAATTGTGGACGTGGGATGAAAGGATGTGCCGAGATGTATGATCGACTTTTCAATTGTGTAGGTATATGTAAAGCAAAGAGGTACAAGAGAGAGGGAAAGATAGCGAGAGATAGAGAGTACCTACCAATGCAAGATGTGTAAAATGTAAAGATTGAAATGCAATGGGGAATGAAGTGAAATAGTATTGATTCAAGGAAAATAAAAAGAGACGTGGGGAAGCACACGATCAAGTACTCCTTTGGTACTCGTCACCCAAGACAAGGGATATATCCCAAGAAGCAATTGAGTGGAGACCGATCTTACTAGTTTTCTATAAAATGTGATCAAGCAAACAGCTTACGGGTTATGAATGTGAAGATATTGAGATATTAAGGCGGCATGAGGAGGGAGCATGTATTTTTGTTCAATTCGCCGCTTAGAAAGAATTAAAGTAAAGGGAAAGAGAAAGAGAAAGAGAAATATTGAGTGATTATTGGATGAATCGGAAAGTCGTCGTGGGTTCAAGCATCAGCCCCCAAAATAATGCTCTAAGATGTATTTACCGCATAGTACCTAGCTACAATTATGATTATTATTAGTAGTAGTAGATGAGGGATTTGAGGGATATGAGGGATATGAGAAGCTGGCATCAATTAGCGCTTGCTTCTGTTTGAAGTGAAAAGGTCAAATCAAAATCTAGAAGCAAAAGTCCTGTACCTGATAGATTCTATCTAAAGTTTTCAGATAGGTCGTCAGACGGTGGTCAACCAAAACAACTAATACCCAGTAGCTCAGTGGATACAAATCCCTATCTATTCGTCCATTTATATATCTTACAGTATGTTGTCAGGTAACTTGCTCATCGTTATAAAAATGGCAACTCTGGAATTATTACATCGTAGCATCCATCCCATTTGGTTGGGACAGGACATTCGATATCAATATTATATTTCGCAATGTAATGCTCAGATAAAAAAGCTCAGTTCATTTTAGTGCGTAAGCAGCATACGGCTTGCTACACGTAGATTACGACGCTTTGGACCTAATTTTAATTCTTCTGCTCACATCTCTCTTTTTGAATTCCCAGAGGTTTCAGATTGATCTAGGGTTAGTATGGTTAGAATGGCGTGGTATGCCGTCACTTTTATTGGAATACCAAGAAAACGTATATTGCCGATGTTTGAGGGACGGAAGAAAGAATGCAAGGCGAAGAAAAGAGAATGTTAATCATTACCGAAAAGAGTTCATACCTGGGGAAAAGCTGGGTGGATGCATCCGGTATCCGTGAAATCAACAAGGTTGAGCTCGATTAGCCGCCATCTGATGATGTTGTCATGTCGGTGCTGTACTTTCAAGCCTGCAATGATAAAAACAAGTAGGTCACAGAAGAGAGTTGGTTGGTTGGGGTATTTAATGTGCCATACGTCTGACCCCCCTCAGCCCCTAGATCAAGGAATCCGAAGCTATTTTCATCTACCGTTTACTTTTTCTCCCACCAACTGCTTGGAAAAACGGGAGTTGATCCTAGAAAAAGACACCACCAATAAATCCACATCCCTCTCCTCGAGTCGTGTGCTCAATTACCCCTTGCTAGGCCGCGTCAGCGAGAAGAAAAAGAATCAGCCAGGGAAAGCCACAAAGTTAAGCTTTTAGACGAATCTTGGCAAAGCTTACATACGCCTTCTTTACTAAGCCTTGCACCAATGATCTGATTCAAGGATCTTTTAATGTCTACTATGTAGATTTTTCAATGCATCTGTCCGGTTCTTGTTTGCTCAATCGCATACCTACAGATTACTAATGGTCTGACAACATCGCAAACAATACGACTTACCAATCCAATCACTATTGCCAATAATATTGAATAGGAGTAATTGGAAGGATGACAACGAAAGGCACAGGAAGATACGACATTAGCTTCAAATTTCAGCTTAGGAGGGAAGCTGCACTCGGAAACCTCAGTGCTTCGTCTTTACGAATGTCTTCATATTCCAGTTTCCCGGTATTAATAGCAGCAATGGGCTTCTAGGGGGGCTGGAAGCAGAACCACGGAAATTAAGGCACACTTGCTCGGATTCAAAAAGTGGCTTTGAAAGCCGTTTCGGTTTGAAAAACGATGAAAAACGAGATGAGAATAATTGCCGCTTTCAATTATTGATGGAATAGCTACTAAGTATCAGCTAACAACTCAGATGAACGACCTCCTGCCTTTCGGATCGCGAAGAGAAATAGGGTCTATCCTCTTCTCCCTTCTCTAGACATTTAAAGCATAATATCCACGCGCTTAATCTACAATCCGTGAAAGCTTAAATCGTAAAATAACCTTAGTGGGTCATCAGAGTTATGCTTCAATGTTCGGATCCGATTCAACCGTGGACTGATCTCCCTTCAATCTCATAATAATTGATTTGGATCCGGCTGCGCTTTGTCTGATTTTGAAACTCGGCGTGGATTGAGGACGCATCATCATGGTAGTGCCACGTGATTTTATCGATAGATCACACATCAAAATGAAATCCTGGGTGTCTACCCTAAAGCTAATCCGGTAGTGTGGCAACAATGAATTCATATTTCACGCAGAAATTCTTATATAACACATCCCCGCAAGATACGTGCTTGGTCTTGTGCCTTTTTAGAGGAAACATATATAGACATTGGGTTCCTTATGTCTATCACTTCTGGACTCTTATCACGATATTTTTCGTACTTGTTTTGAGTTTTCTCAGTACCTAGTATCTTTGCGACAAACAATCTGGCATTCATTGGCCTTGATTTACGATTTCCCATCGTTCGGACAGGTGCTTTTATCTTTCTATCGGCACATCTTTATCTCAGTATTGATTTCTTCGTTTAAAATTCCCTTTGCAATGGAAGTACCTCAAAGTAATTTGGGGTTGAATTATTCAACAATAAACGAAATTCACGAAATTTGCAATTAATATTACGGATTTCGCTCTTCTCGTCATCCTGTTCCATGCCATAGCTATTCTCGCTGCATCATTGTGGTACGCCTTCTATGAGGAAGTACCTCGGTGATGGAGATAGGACGATGAGACTAGGACGATGTCGCTTGTAAATTATGAGAGTGGAAGCAAGTAGTTTGTCTTATTAATTGCCTAATTCTGATTTCTGTTGGTCCATCGTGATAGTAAAGTCTTTCTTCATGTTTGAGGCGAAAATCGTGACCTGATCAAAAACCAGGTTGTCAAAACGCTCCGCTCTATTTTCCTTTTGTTTCCTACTTTTACTGCAGTTCAAGATCCCAAGTAAGTATTTTGAGCAAGCGTATATTTGGAAACAGTTTGTTTGTGGCGTAAAGTTGCCAATTCGTAGCGCTCATGATTTATTGTTGGGTGTTTGCGAGCTTTTAAGTAATAGAGGTGTTCACAGACATGGAAATCATCGTTGAGATGATTTCAGTGAATGAGAAAATATCAAGAACGGAAGATAAACGAATAATGGCAAGAATGAATTGTACAGGCACCCCACACAGAAGGTGACGAAGTATGATACATCCTCACAAATTTTAACAGAATCTATAAGAAATGAGGTAATCAATCTTTCCACGTTCGTAGAAGCTTCCTTGTCCGCTTTGTCAATACCATCTTCATGCCAGTCAACTGTTTCTCGTTTCAACACCTTGTTATATCATTCTACGATGACTATGTCGAATGTTCAAGCACAACCTGCTGTCAGAGGGGTTGATCATCATCTATCGCTGACGATACTCGAGAAGAATAGAAGTATGGCCCATAGCCAGGGTGATGAAAGCCAGAGATGGTAATACCGAGGTCCCTCATGGAACGAGTGCATACACACAATCTTGCTCCCGGGTGACTTGCAGCGACTTCGTGGCCACCTGAAATATTTGTTCAGCCAGAGTAATTCTTGACCTCAGGATTAGTCTCGTAGATGTCAGGAGTGATTTAATCACCATAGATTCCAGATCATGCTAAGAATGACTGTGCGACAATTCTTCTACATTTCGAAACATTTCTGCCAGTGAGCTTGGAATTGAGTAGGCCGGTGGAGTCCAACCATGGAGGAAGACCTGCAATCGAGAATATACAAGACTGCAAATAGGTCCAGTAAATTAATGATAAGCAAGTATCGATAGAGAGTGGCCTTTTAACACAGACAGAACGAAACAGCCAATAATTAGCCAATTTGCGCAACTTCCACTGAACATTCAAGAGCGAAAGGAATTACAATCATCTCTCGAAGATTATCATCACATTGCTCCTTGGAAGTTGTGATTTGAAGATATTTTTTAGAACTACCTGTTGTTTAAAGATACCATTCATCACGAAACGAGGTTCTTCTCAATCATTTGCGTCCTGATGCGAATGCGAGATAGCGAATACGACACAGCCGGATTATTGGACATCTCGGGTATTTCCCGGGTATAATTTTGCCCCATTATTTTTGTGGCTTATCATTTGTAATTGGATGAGAGTAATTGGCAAGCTGGGAATATGTACCTCGTTTTATGATTCCTAGACACAGTTGCTAGGCAAAGGTGCAGAGCAAAATGGTTTCTTCTATCTTTGGCCAACAATGGCAGATTTTCCAGAGAAAGATATCGCATCGCGTATCTTAGAATTTGGTGAATAGTGGAGTCCTCGCACCTAAAATTTGGGCATACGAAAACACAATTAGCCGTTTCGTTTCGGTGGTTTGCGATGCGAGCAAAGTACCGATGCATGCCAATGTTAACTCGTCCATTTAAGAACAAATCCCCTCAGTGGTGCCAAAGGTATTTGATAACGGAAATCCGACTTGAATCTTTAAAATCCTACTGAAGGTTCGGAATATATTGAAGAACAAAGATGGCTCCTACCATATCAACAGAAGGAAAAAGTATAATTGGGAAATTCTCCCATTTGTTACTTTTTGCTGGAATTATAGTATGTTAAATAGATCGTCTTGTCTGTATTGGTGGCTGATACTTGAACAGACCGTCTGTTACATCACATACAAAGTGATATATAATCTTTATTTTCATCCACTTGCAAAATTTCCTGGCCCAAGGCTAGCTGCAATAACAGATGGCTGGATATGTTGGCATAAGTAAACTTCACAGTTTCTGTTGTTCCACGCTCAAAACTAATGAAATGCAGTACTTCTGGAAGTTACCACAAGACTATGATCAGCTTGCATAAAAAATATGGTCCAGTTGTCAGATTTGCACCAAATGATTTGTTAGTTCACCAGATTCACATGTCAGAATGACACTTTACTAACTCGAGAACAGAGACTTTGCATCTCCTCAAGCAAATCAAGAAATTAACGGTCATGTCAAGCAAGGGAAAGCCCTATTTCTCAAAGGGCAAGCCTACAATACTGGTTCGGAAACCAACGTTGGCATTGTTTCAGCAAGAGATCCGGCTGTTCATCGAGAAATCCGAAAATCTCTTTCTCATGCGTTTAGTGCTAAAGCGCTTCGGCTACAAGAGGAAGTGGTGATACAGTATATGGACTTGTTCGTTTCTCAAATATATCAACGTAAGGATGATGAGAAGGGGTTGAACTTGTCAGGAGTAAGTTAGAACAGTCTTGTCTGTGAATCACTACTAACAGAACACAGTGGTATAATTGGTTAACTTTTGATATCATTGGTGATCTCGCCTTCGGGGAATCATTCGATGCAGTCAAATCTGGAGAAGGCCATCCGTGGATCAGTCTCATTCTCAGTACCGTCCATCTGATGGCTATCATGGAAATCTTTCGACGCTTCCCATTTTTCATGAACTCATTTTCCAAAAAGATTGCAACAATTCTCATGCCTAAAGGCTTGAAAGAAAAGAGCAAGGTACATTTCCAAAATTCAATGCAAAAAGCAACTCAACGTATGGAACGAGGAAACAATGACCGAGACGATTTCTTCTCGCATCTACTACGCGAAAAAGAAAATGGACCAAAGATTACTCGCGAGTTCATTCTAGCGCAATCTAATACGCTTATTGTAGCCGGCTCAGAGACCACCGCCACTTTTCTTATAGGAGTAACATACTATCTTCTTAACAGGCCCGAAACACTACGACGTCTTCAAGAAGAGATTCGCAATGCATTTACATCTTCAAAAGATATCACAAGCGATTCCACAGCAGCCCTCCCATATCTTGCAGCTGTAATCGAAGAAGGTCTTCGCATCTACCCACCCGTACCAATGGGTCTCCCACGCGAGTGTCCGGGTGCCATGATCGATGGCCACTATGTTCCCAAAGGCGCGGTTGTCTGCGTCTCCGGTTACGTTGCTACCCACAACGAAGAATATTTCGCCGACGCCAATGAATTTCATCCTGAGAGATATCTACCTTCTTCCCACCCATTTTATGATCTTCGATATCAAAATGATAACAAAGATGCGAGTAAACCCTTTTCTATCGGTTCCAGAGCATGTTTGGGGGTTAATCTGGCGTATATGGAAATGCGGGTTGTTTTGGCGAGGTTGGCGTGGGAATTTGATTGGGAATTGAAGAGTAAGGAGTTAAATTGGGAGAGGGATTCGAAATTGGTGGTGCTTTGGAAAAAACCAGAGCTCAGGGTTGGGTTTACCCCGGTAAAGAGATGAGCTGGGAAGGTGTTATCTAGAGGCGTTTTGTTTTCTTTCTTTCACTTTCTTGTACAGAAATAATTCTTGTGGCAACAGCCCACAACCCTGGGGAGGTTGGATAATAAAAGGGCGAATACAAATTACACTTTCTTCTGCAGCATTCCGTCCCAAATCCCGAATCTGAGAACGAATTGAGACAATTAGAGACAGGTGGTTATGTGCTTGCCGTATTCGAGGACTTGATGCTGGAAGCCGTGAACTAGATATGTATGTATACATGTATACAAGATGCTGGAAGTACGAGAACATGTTTCGGGTTGCAAGGACAACAGGGGGAGTTGGGATGGAAGGTGCATGAAAGTTCATTGAGGGACGATGTGTTGTTTGAGCTGTGGAATTCCAATTTGTTGAATTGGCTTCATATTGGTCATGAAATATGTTTCTTGATGATGAGATTTCAAGAAGAGTGTTTGATATTATGTTAGGAATATTGGATTGTCCGATACACATCTCCAGAAACAGAAAAACGGCGTGGAGATGGAGTGGTTCAATCTAATGTAATGGGATGATATGTACATTTAGTTTGTATCTGAAAATACACCTCATCCGCAAATTAAGAGCTCATCTTCGAGTCTACAACCACACCTTATGGAATGTTACACATATTCACCCTCTCTGCTCACCTCGTTTAGTAGAGACGAAGAAATGATGGGATGAAACTGATGAACACAGCATGATATGAGAGACCATGCAAGAACATGTATCTTCCACATCTCAATATTGTTCTATGCACTTTCACTTCTCAATTCTTTTATAATTATCAGATCAGATATTATCGCGACCACTTTCCAAACCACAAGTCAAAAAAAAAAATCATCCCCGCAGCTTCGGATAAGATAGAGAGATTCCGAGACATCCCTGCAAGCGATAAGCATAATTGCCCCACGCAGCTTACTGTTAGGATATGATAATTCATGAAAATTTCAAGGGACGAAGCTAGAGCGGAGTACGCCTTTCCAATCAATTCTGGACCTTCCAAAAGAGTCATACAAATGAATAATATAATACCACCTTCTTTCGACTTTTCTTTCGTTGTTTAGTTCTTCAAGAGTTCTTTTCGTTTCAACATTGTAAGACACGAACTTCTTCTGTTGTTGCTTCAATTTGTGTTCAACGGGTCTGTCTTACGGTCTTACGGTCTTATTGTTTAATGTTTTAATATGAAGTGTATGAGATTGAGTTGCACAATATACATATAGAAAGGTAGGTCAAAGCCGTTTTCCTTGGATGCTTTTGCGATCTGGGCCCAATTGGATGGATGTGGTGAATGGGGAATTCTAAATGAGGGTGTTACAAGATTTGTGTATCGATGGATCTAATGCTCCTCTTACACATATTCTCTTCCTATATTACCTCTTTGCTTCCAATGGGGGTTCTGTTCCTTTCACTCTTACGTTATAAATCTGCGAAAGCAAAGGCAAAAGAGGCAATCGCTAATTCAACAATCGCATCAACAGAATGACTCCCAACGAGCAAATAGCTTTTTCAGATCCCTCCCACGATGTAGAGAAAGGTCCCTCAAGCGGTCTCCCATCCCCTCACGACCCTCTCGCTCTTTCGCCCTCGATATCTCCCACTCGCGATATCACAGATTCTGCGATCTCTCGCCCCCAAAATCGTTTCTTTACTCTCACTGCACGAATTGAAAATCTTCTTGGTCTGGAAGCGCGGGGTATTCATCGTGTACTCCCCGCTGAACAAACTACCAAATCTACTCTATCATTCCTACAAATTGTCGTACTATGGTTTTCGATCAATACTGCGCCGCAAAATATTACTTTAGCGAGCATTGGGGCTAGTGTTTATGGGTTGGGCTTTTTGGATGCGACACTTTGTAGTGTTTTTGGGGCAGTGGTAGGAATTTTACCGGTGGCATATACGGCAGGTTGGGGACCTTGGAGTGGAAATAGAACTTTGGTAGGTGGCTCCTTTATTGCGATTGATGTTCATGTGTTCTATGGATGGTTGGAGTTTTTAAGTGTGGCCATTGATTTTGCTACTGGGACATTGAGGTCTTTCGGCCCCTGAGGTGAAATTTGGCTAACCGAGTATTTAGATATGCGCTCGATTCACAATGGGATGGTGGCCAGTAAAGATCTGTGTGATATTGAATGTGGTAATCTTATTAGGATATTCTATGATTGATGCAGTAGTAGCTGGTCAAATGTTATCTGCTGTATCACCAAATGGTAGCCTTTCAGTGGAAGTTGGAATAGTCGTTTCAGCTATCTTGACATTCTCGGTCACAACATTCGGCATCAAAATATTTCATCACTACGAGAGATTTGCCTGGATTCCTCAAACATTCGTTCTCCTGATTTTAGCAGGAACTGCAGGACCGAAATTTGACCTCCATAGTAAACCTACAGTTGAAGGCGCAACGCTTGCCGGGAACCGACTTTCATTCTTCTCAATTTGTCTTAGCGCCGCAGTCACATATGCTCCTATAGCAGCTGATTTCTTCGTCTACTGCGATCCAAAGATTGCTTCTCGGTGGAAAGTTTTCGCGGCAACTCTACTCGGTCTTTCTCTCTCCTTCACACTCACTTTTGTCATAGGAGCCGGTCTCGCATCTGGTATCGCTAATAACCCTTCTTGGGAAGCGGCAGGTGCAGGTACAGGTGCTCTTATAGTAGCTGGTTTTGAAAGTCTAGGTGGATTTGGCAAATTTTGCTCCGTGGTTGCTGCGTTGGGCTTAATCGCCAATATGGTACCGCCTACCTATTCTTGTGGTATTGATTTCCAAATTCTAGGCCGTTATCCGGCCATGGTTCCGAGATTCTTGTGGAATACATTTGGAGTAGTAGTATTTACCGTCTGCGCACTTGCAGGACGTAATGATCTTTCTGAGATTTTTACCAATTTCCTATCCTTGATGGGATACTGGGTTGTACTCTGGATTGTCATTACATTGGAAGAAGAATTCATATTTAGACGTCGTAGAAATCCTACGTTTGTATGGAGTGATTGGCATAGACAAGAGAAAATGCCGCTGGGAATTGCGGCATTGGTGGCATTTTGTATAGGATGGGTAGGAGCAATTTTGTGTATGAGTCAATATTACTTCATCGGACCGCTTGCGAAGATGGTAGGGAGTGAGGGGGGTGATATGGGCAACTACGTTGGGTTCGCTTGGGCCGGATTGGTGTACCCCGTGCTAAGATGGTGGGAGCTGAGGAAATTCGGCAGATAGGAAGAGCTTGGAAGAAGAGGACTGAAAGACAGGATAGATGTAGATGAACGAGATAGTTACGAAAATTATGATATATGGAAAAGGTATGGATGGAAAAGGGATACGAACACTATAGTAATGGCTTTAAAAGTTTATATACATGGGAATACGTTCTAGACAGACATATCATCGGATATGGAATTTCAAACTCTATTAAGCACATGTTGCAGAATAAATTAATCTTCTCGAATCCTTAAAGAATGAATCATGTTTCTTGTCAAACTACTTGATCTGAACTTTATCCTGATCGAAAGATCGTCAGATCTTCAGGGGACTTCTCCGCTATTAATGGTGTAAGATACTTACCATTTCCTATCATCCTATGCTCGGAGCGGCAATGATGGGGAAGGTGAAACACGAAGGGGATGGACACGTGGAGATTGTTTTCGGATATGGGGATTTGGATTTGGATTTGATTGAGTGTGCAGATGGGAAAGGATTGGGTGAGAGGATTGAATGAGAGGGTTGGATGGGGGTAGAATGCATGCATGTTTCAGTATATGCGGAGGCCGGAGTGATGTGATGTGATGTCGTCTGATGGATGGATGAGATACTTTGGACGATCGGATCGGATGGGATCATGTGGGAGGTTGTATTTGGGGGAGGTGGGGGCATTGTGTTTTGTTGTGATGGAGAGGCATATTTGAGTGGATGTGAAGTTTTAGAGTTGAGGCATGGCGATGATGGGTATGGGGGTGGGGATGAGGGGTGGAAGGAATGTTGGCGGAGTGATGTGTATGGAGTTGTGTGTAAGTAGGTAGGTATGTATCTACAAATTGTACCTCCTACTAGATCATGAAAGTCATCCAATGTCCGAAAAGTGAGAGTTCCCCCAAATCGAATTGATAATTAGGTGATTGGGCAGGATGTCTATCTCCTTTCCATTCTGAGGTTTCCTCGTCTCTTTACGCTCTGTCGAAAAAGCGACGATCAGACTAAGGATGGTCTCCTTTCTCAATTGTCCAATCCCTTCTAACGATAAAAAGGTGTTAGTTTATCGGTGCTTGACTTGACTGTTATCACATGATCCGGGTAATCCTCCCTATGTCGGTGAAATAAAGGCTTTTGATTTTCTTGAAACTTAATTGAAAGTATATTTCACAGAACAACCGAGGAAGATACTCGAATTGTCGATGTGGTCAAGCCCGGCCTGATTTCCCCCCTGACGTAGAGACAGACCCTTTTATGTGTTAAACTTAGTAAATTGATTCCCGAGGTGAAAAGTTCTACACCCCTAAAGACAAAGCAAAGTCGGAATTCCAGATCCCTATACTTTACTGTATAAAGTTAACAGTGGGCTACTATTGACTTTAGTAATGTATGTGGCGTGGGGGGCTACGAGTCAATGTGGACATTCTCCTGTCAATCACTCCATGCTAGTACCCAGCGACGCAGCTAGCCGGCATACTTGGGACATACGAGAGCTGACAGTACTATTGAATTTTTCAAGACAAGACAGGAAGATACGAGAAGGTGACTGGTGATACGAGAACATTCTATATGTGTCAAAATGACATCGTGATGTTCTGGAGCGTGTACCAATGGATATGTGAAGATATGAAGACTTTCTTCTGTCTATTAATGAACCCAAGAAAAAGAGAACTACTTTAGTATACAAGCGGAACAGACAGTCAAAGTTTCTCCGGCTTCAGGTTAGACTCCAATGCTAACGTTAAGTCTAAAGTTATTTTTTTTCTTCAATTCTCTCCTTTATTCGTGCGCTATCAACATCTTGAAAATGCACTAGATCCTCGTATTTCATGTATCTGTACAGTAATCAATGTATCGAGGTAGGTGGGTATTCAAGCCAACCGATACCAGCATACCAATTGCACATCACTCATATTATTGCAGATGAGGTCATATCAACTTGATCAGTAAATTCAAATGAATGATTCGGCCATTCTTTTCCCTTCAAAAATTCACCGCAAACAGACATCTTCAGCCACCACTCTATTTATATCATTCCAATCAACCAATCGAATCTTTTCGGCTGTGGCTTCAAACCTGAGCAAAAACTCCATGCTTCAGCCACACAAACTAACTATGCACTCGTTGGGATCGTCCGTCTGCTAAGAAAAAACTGGTTCGTGTTCCCAGTCAGTTCACAATCCAAACTCAAAGAAACGCCGAAAACAGCCTGAAGAGCAGACTGACCTCACTCATTTATCCAATTGGGGTATGTACAAAGTTATACAAAGGCCTTGCATGGTGGACCCGCGCGGGAACGACAGGGTTTGACGTGGGTGGCCCGGTTACGATCTGTCAACTACTATCTAGCATGATGTCTTGAAGATCGGGATACGATGAGTGAGATAGGTAGGTGGCAGGTATAAGAATGGACGATCTCCGTTTCTGGAGTTCCGTACGTTCGATATCTTTCTTCACGGATCAAATCATATCCAAATCGTTTATCTTGCAGTTAATCTTTGACCTGCCTTATCCATTCAATTGCATTTACCGTCCCCGCTTTGCTGCAGGTCTATCTGTGAAGCCGTTTCATCTTCGTCTGAGTCCTGAGCATTTTTTTCGCGGAGGGCCAGTGCCTTTGGTTACATCTTTGTGGGGTAAAGTCTAGATTGGTAACGATTTACTTGGGAGATTATCCGTACGACTCTTTCTTTGTTTTGTTGAGGGAGGGGAAGAGTATAGATATAAGAGACATCCGCTTTTGGGGTTTTCCGTCTTGGTAAACCTCAACTTCATTTCAAAATCCTATATCCGGATTTCGTTTCGTTCATTGCTCGACGCGATTGAAACATTTGATAGTTTGAAAACATACGGACTATCCACCTACTAAGGATATTTTTCCATAATATCTCGAACATATATCCATATCAATCCTCTCATATATACGAGTCTTCGACTTCAGACCTCAAAATGCAACTCTCGTCGACCTTTCTCTTCGTGACAGCTGCTGTACTCAGTACCTTTTCACTCGTTACAGCCACACCAATGCCTTGCAGCGACGTAAGTTCCTCCTCATCATCCTTCTTATCTACTTGACAATCTCTCTCGGCCCTATATATTCCCGGAATCGAGAAATTAAGACTAACATGTATAACTAGGCAACAAGAGATCTTGTACTCAGAGGAACCTTAGATCCAAGCGCATGTTGTAGTTATGGTGTATGTAAAGGGCTCGTAAATGTCCAAGGTGGTTGAGCGAACTTTACCTTTGATGGTTCGAAGGGAAGATGATGAAAGAAAAGGGACGTCACTATCGTCGGTTCAAGAGACATTGAAGCATAACCCATTGTGGGATTGAATATTTGGGGTATCGGGTGGGCTTTCATTATACGACTTCACAATCTACACAATAAGATTGGATTTTTGTTAGGTGTTCATGGCTATGATCATCTATTGGGTTACAAGGTCGCCACGAGATTAAATACGGGCAAACGATCAACGGAGTTATGGGAATGGAATGAGGGATCGGCTTTACAGAACAAAATACTCGACAATAGTTCGTGGGTTCAGGTTATGGATATATGGGTTTATGGTATCAATTACCACGGGTCGTATGTAGAGTTTAATACATATGCATCGTTTATAAAAAGTTTTTGAAGAAGGAACGAAAGTTTTGTGCCTCTCACACCTTTGATCTCGTGCGATTTTTTGTTCTCTGTATATCTATGTGGGTATATAAAGCCTGCCACCATCGTCAAGGCCATCGACCTTCCATGTGGTTGGGGGGGAATACATAGTAATGATGTGTTGCCAATTCGACTTTGATGTTTGATTCAGATGGACATCTAGAATGTTGAAATGGGTTTGGGAATCGTCCCATTTTATAAGCAACTGAATGTTACCTCTGAGAGTCTAGTAATCCATATCCAATAATTTGGGCACTGAAATGTCAATAATACAATAGAATATGCTAGATATACAACTGACAAGTAAAGCTGAACTGAGCTTCCTAGTATGTAGTAAAGCTATTTACGACTCATTGCTCCTAACAATGCAATTATTCCTAACTTGGACATCTTTGAAGGATAGACGACGCGCAAGCGAGGAAGTCGGAGTCCTCACATCTTCTAGCCATAACATTTACGACGAGGTTGGGATATGTTTAACTTTACAATAAGAAACCATGTTTCTTTATCTTTTGTTAAACTTTCTTTTGCCTCGTACGATTGACTACTCGTGGCGTACCAGATACTAGGTACACTACTGTAATCTACTAGCTACCGGTCTAGATCTCTTCATGCTGTCTCAGATTTTGAGAGAAAAATGTTATAAAGTCGCTTTCTTTCGGTTTCGATGAGAATTCAGGCGAGAACTCATCGGATTTATTATATACTGTACGACCTGAAAAGAGCCCTCTCCTCTACTCCATCAAATCAACTCATCATTTCTATACACAAAAGACAATCATACGATAGATATCCTACTCAAATAAACCATGGATCCCACCAACATATCAATTCTCCTAAACAACACATCTCTCCTCATAACCGGCGCCTCGCTCTTCATAAACGGAACTCTCATAAATGAAAATATCTACGAAAATACATCTGCTTGTACAGCTTATAACCCCCGAAGAAGCGATACCTCTCTCACTATATTCATTATATTTATTTTCCTCGCCGGTTCGTTTCTCGGGTATGGGTTTGGTGCTGTGGAGAGGAAGGAGAGGGGGGAAGTATTGTGGACGCGGAGGTCGGAGGGAAATTGGAGGGATGAGAAAGGGCTTGGGATGAGGGGGTTTGAGGAGCAGAGGGAGAGGGATGGGGATGGGGATGGGGAGCGTGAGACGGGGTTTACGTTGTTGGAAAGGAGAGGGAAGAGGGAAGAGATGGTGTTGGGGAGTTGTGGGCGGAATGGGTTTGGTGGGGGAAAGGAGATGGAGAGGGGATGGGGATGTGGAGTTAGCTTGGCTGCGGAGGAGAATGTGGATGGTGTGATGGATGGTCCTTGGAGGGAACCGAATCTGTTTCTTTGTAGTTGAGGGGGAGGTGAGGGAAATGTAGGAAAGAGGGAATTTTGGGTAGAACGGGAACGAGGGAGCGAGGAAATTGAGGAAGATGGGATGGATATTTCATAGACATAGACGAGCGACTGGGCAATTTGAAGCTTACAATATCTTTCATATCTCATTCCATTTTCACCATCAGTCCTAGCTAAACTTTCTTCCAGTGGAATTCTGATAATATCCTTTCTCCCTAATTGACCAACTCCCAACTTAAAGCTTTGCATCACCCTTCAAGACGTCTCTCAGAAATGTCAATGCCTCTTTTGCAAATACAACCATGTTTCCCTCTCTATCACCACCCAATCCCGTACTCAAATCTTTCTTATAAGTTCCATTTTCCGTTGCGATAGCTAGGGCTACATATCCTCTTTTCGTTGTGTCATCTGTTAGCTTTCATCCATTATGTATTTCTGACTTATCCATCATTCAATCACCTACCCCCGCACTTCTCAGGGACAGAAGAATCAAGGAGGATAAAAGAAAAAGAAACATACGGCTGTCTATTCCTCCCCTCTCCACTAGCACTAGGTCCCGCAGTCCCACTCTCACAAACACAATAAGTACTTCCCAATTTCGCCCTCACATTCTCAGCAATACCCGCCACGGCATCTGGTGTAGGTCCACTATACGAAGCTATGGTTTCTGGGGTCCAACCGGCTTGTAGGTAGGTATATCAGCATGAGAGTTCCGAGGAAGAGATATGTAAAAACATAAAAAAATTCTCAAGAATGAAAGATACGAAACGCAGAATTACCAAAAGCTATTCTCGATTCCAGTGTATAAACCGTCAGACCACCTTTAAACACCTTGCTGGCACCGGGTGTACTGAGAATAGAGGCGGATATGATACCTCCCGCTGCCTGTTTTTGTTAGATTCTTTCTCTTTCCATACACATTCTATCTCCCATCACTCATCTACTTAAAGATCCTCAATCCCTATTTCCCACTCCCCCAGCCAATTGAATCACACCCAGATAGCCCAGAGATTATAATCCAGACCACAAAGCAAACCCGGCACTTCCTCCCGAACAATCACATAACTCCCACTCTAATTTCCACTCCAAACCACACACCACACATCACACACCACAAACCCTAAACATCAAAAGACAGAAAAGCAAATAACACATACCGTTTCAGCTACACTAACAGTTTCCCGTCTCTCCTTCAATAATTTCGCAACCTCAATCACCACTTCCTTCACCTTCTGTGGCGGAAATTCCTTTGCTTCAGACATTGTGTTTGAAAATCTCCTGGGTCCGATATGTTGGGGTTGAAAGAAAATGGATGGTTTATAGAATAATGATGAACGACTGAAAAGCTTTGGTGAAAAGAATTGTGATTTCATTTATGATTTACTGATTGTATTAGGGTTTGATGTTGATTGATAATTGTTTAAGGTCCTTGTATTTCTAAGCATGACGATGAATGGCGGGGTAAGATTTACTAGCGGCGGCACTCTGCATATGAAGGAAGCACCTACGGATTTGATTCAAATAGATATTCTTTCACGAAAATTCATTGGAGGGCCCGTTTGTAAATGGGTAAATAATTTGTTCATAATAATATCTGAAATATGACAGGTTCTACAAGACTTAGGATATATGCAGATATGCACGGTAACATGCTCAGCCAATCATGGAAGTCAATCGTGTGAGAATTCATGCTGGAAGCCGTTCCATATCAGTCAAACGAGAGAAATTGGGCTCAAAGGCCACCATCGTCTTGCCGATTGAGCACGAGCTCACATAATCTCTACATTTCCCTCTGAAAGCTACTGATTCCCCCTGAGATCCAGCAAACGCGCGTTATCAACCCTTACGTGATAAAATGAATCGACCTACTGAACGTCAACTTCGACCTTTTGGAAGAGGGTCTAGATTTGAATCATTGTACGATGAATACCGTCGAGCCACCAATCCTTACTTCGTATATGATTCAGAGCCATTAAGAAGATCTGCCCGTGAAAGATACAGACCCAAATTTCGACTGAGTAGAAGTTTCGATAGAACGACTAAGAATGGAGTGCAAATATTGAGCCCAGAGAGTACAGAATCCATGTTCGATTCAGGCAGCGACTACGAAGACGTGAGACACAAGGATGCTTTGCCTTTTGGAAAAGCCATGAAGAAATTACGTACTGTAATCAAGGAGGCGGGAGTAATTTACTCAGGAGTTCTTAAAGATTATGACACCGACGTTCAAAGTGTCAAGACTTATACACCAGAAAGGATCCTGAGACAACTATGGGCTTTGAAATTGGACAGTGTATCGAAAATTCCAGAACAGACGGAAGATTTAAATCAACATGCAGGATATGGCAATCCGGATCAAGATACCAACATCAAGAAAGTGAACGATTCGGAAGATACACTGTATGAGCAACTCAATCATCAAATCGCGCAAGTCATGGAAGCCTTAAAGCAGGCACGAGTGTCAACCGTCGGGGAGAAATCGAGCGCGACTGTGTTCAAAGCATCGGAAAGATTGAAGGAAAAGATCGATACCACGGGTCGGCAGATTCTGGAGTTGTTCCAGAGAGCTAGAGATGGAAGTCAAGTCTGCGAAGCCCTTTTGAACGAATTGAATGGGCTGTACACTTTGCTAGAAGGCAATAAAAAATTGTATGCGAATGAGAAGGAGGGAGAAAATGCAGAGAGTTCGGTCTCGTCATAGATCGTTGCGACGGCAATTTCGATTGGCTTTGGCCGATGGCATACTTGCGAAGGTGGCATTCGTTGATTTCGAAAGAAGTCGACCAATTCTGGTTTTGAAGTACTAAATATCGAAACAAAGATTCGAAATCATTAGTAGTATCCCAACTCACAAGGTGAAATATGATTACTGACCTGAAGAAAAAATAGGTGAAGCGTCGTCCTCAACAGAGTAATCGGAATCGAATTGTACTCAACTTGTCATACCGGAGTAATGACAAGTCCAGCACGCCACGTATTGCACTTAAGTGTCATGCCTCAGCACACACAATCTTCGCAACGGCTCTCCCATAGGAACAATAGCACACGACTATTTTCTCCCCTCCTTTCGGAAGTGATATATATAGAGTGGCCATGCCCTGCTTTTCTGATGCCAATTGCAGACGTGAAATCACGCCGAACCCTCACGGGCAGACCTGTTCATCTTTACCCGAAGGAAAAGGAACGAGGTAAATTGAAGAGTACTCCGAATTTCTCATATGCAAATAATTAATCGCAAGCGATCTGATAATCTTGAATGAACAAGTTTATCTGTTTGTAGCATAGAAACGCAGCGTTGATGAGGACGACGCTTGAAGAGAAAAGGGAAAGAAATTCTATTAAAGTTTCTGAGTTTATGACTGTATCAAAAAAAAGCTCGCTAAAAAATTCTTTAGCGTCAATCGTAACTTTAGCGCCAATCAAAGCCCTTTCACATGCCAAGATATACCACGGAACTATGTCATTTTGAAATCCCGACAATATTGTGCACAGCCTCAATCAGCCTCAAATCCTTAATCCTTGCTGGTGATTATATGACGCGCCTCTCTCCCATATTATCTGGATACTTTACTATTCATTGTTCATCATAAATTGATCGAATTCTTGGGGAAATATAACTCTATCAACATTACCCTCAGAAAGCGGATCCCATCAATATGTGCTTTATTTTCACCTGTGGAGAACATGGTATGAGAGCTTCCATCACTAAGAGTCTTTAATGGTTCTTTAGCTAACACTCACAAAGAGTTCTCATCCCAACTTCAGGGATACGAGAATGTGTTATGCCAATGTCATAACTGTGTATGTTTTCGATTCCATTCATTCCGCTCTCCCAATAACTAATTTATATGAATAGGGAAATTATTCTGCGAAAGTTATAAAGAGACATCCCTGGTTCACATTCTGCTTTATCCCAGTTCTCCCATTGAGCTTCCATGCTTACGAAGATGTTGTCTGCTCTATCTGCAATTTCGCACAACCACTTCAAAACCGACCAGACGTTCAATCCCAGATAAATGGAGGAGGCCAAGTGCCATTACAGAATCAACCCCCAGGTGGCGGCGGCGGCGGCGGTCCTGCGAATCCTTGTTGGGGAGGAGCTCCGCCAGTTGGGAAACCACAACAACCCATGCAGTACGCGTAACATACCGCTTGAGAGAGGCGGAATAGTAGACGGTCGAAGCTATAGGGAGAGTTTGGGTTGAGGATATTTCAAGGCTGTATCAACAAATATGCGATCCAGGACACTCAGACTGGAAAGAGGATTGGTTCGGAGGGCGTGGTACGGAGTTTAATAACGGAAATCGGAATTGGTTGATACTATTGGTGATATCTTGATCTTGGGCAAGAATTAATTTGGTCTTATATTCCTAGGAAGAATTATTAATGAGATAGTTATTTTCTTTGTCCTGAAGTATCAGGTTCCTGTTGTCGACATGTTGCTCTTCGTTTGACTTTGCAAGCTGCGGATTGACCATTGTTAATGAAAAGGAGATTGAGAAGTCATCTCTTGGATATTTGAATATTCTCAAGATGAACAATAAGTAACTCCTCGGGATTAGTCAAAGTCAATTATCCGAACTGATATCCAATGGCAACGATTTGGAGTCCGCCATCTAAAGGGAATGATAATCAAACTGTCTTTGGTGGGATGATTAATTCACCCTCTTATTGATTGGTGTTCCAGAAGATCATTTCTGCGATTGGCACATTGATCAGAGAAGCTGTCAACGCAAACATCTGACAAGGTCTAGAATCGATATGCAAGACGCAGTTACTTTTTTGCATCCCGCATGGAGATGAATTTCTCCGTGGGGTCAAGAGACCCATGGTTTATCGGAACACACCGTATCTGATAAAGCAGAAGTCTGTATTAAGCATATCGAGCACCTCATCGACTCAATTTTCATTAGAGTATATATATGTCTGCGGTATCGGAATGCTTTAGACAATATTCTATAGTACTGCCTTTTCTTGGTCTTACTCCACTTGATGTCACTGTCCAATTATGACTTCTGCGCTTCCCCCCTGCCTTTGCATGTCTTCTCACATTTTTCCCATCAGTTCCAATTTCCTTATCGATGGCTTTTGAAAATTGCTTCTTATCAATTGAAAAATAGCCAATCAAGAGTTAATCTTTTGTCTATCGTACAGATCGCTTAACCCCCAATGTCCAAGCTCCCGATGATGCAGTGAGATAGCAAGGATTTAGGGAAACTCCTAGGTAATTCTATATGTTTTATTTGATAAAATTATCATCATTCAACCTTATCTATTAGACAAACTTCAAACTGTGATGGTGATCACCGTTTTCTCTCATCCAGATCTCTTATCCATTATATGGCGAGTAACTCTCATGTAAGGTAAAAACACCAAGGTATAATGTCACCCCTTCTTTTTCAGCTCTTACTTCCGGTGACTGGTCAGTATCACAGTTATCAGCATTACCCCGAAATGTATTACCCTAGTTGCATATCTCCATATACCTAGTATGATATGATATAATATAATAACAGCTTTGTCCCCTCTTGTGCCACATGTGTAGATTTTCATTAACTTTGTGAAAACGACATTTCATCCATTGCATTGAGGTCGATTGTCTCTCTTTAGCCAATATGCCTATCTCACCTCCACTCAGCTCTGGCTGGGGCTATGGAATCGTTCTTGGTTTGGGTGCTCTATTCGCATTTGGCATGGTAAGTTTTACACCCAATTGCTACAATTGAATCTCAAACTGACTTCTTTGGGTCAATTAGATCCTTGTAACATGGATTCTCAAACGATACAACCACGAATTACAAACATCAGAGATGTTTAGTACAGCTGGAAGAACAGTGAAGTCGGGATTGGTGGCATCTGCGGTTGTATCTTCATGGACCTGGGCTGCTACATTACTGCAAAGTTCTGGTGTTGCATACAAATATGGTGTTTCTGGACCTTTTTGGTATGCATCTGGAGCCACGGTTCAGATTCTATTGTTCGCAACTATTGCCATTGAGTTAAAGAGGAGGGCACCAAATGCTCATGTAGGTTTGGCAAATCTGGCAGGTATAGAAACATACTGATTGATTTTAGACTTTCCTTGAAGTTATCAAAGCTAGATATGAGGTACATGCTCATATCGTATTTACGGTGTTTGGGTTAATGACCAATATCCTTGTCACTGCAATGCTTTTGACAGGTGGTGCTGCTGTGGTATCTTCCTTGACAGGAATGCCTACTCCTGCTGGTAAGAGAATCATATGATATTAGATTCCCAGTTACTTACATCATGTAGCTTGTTTCCTCCTACCATTGGGTGTAGTTATGTACACCATGTTCGGTGGTATTAAAGCTACTTTCCTCACTGACTGGGTTCATACGTTTATGCTCTTAATCATTATCCTCATTTTCGCATTCACCACCTACGCTACAAGTGACGTACTCGGATCGCCAAAAGCAGTATTTGACCTTTTACTCAAAGCAGCGGCCGATCATCCAGTCGAAGGTAATTCCGGTGGTAGTTATCTCACTATGAAATCTTCAGAGGGCGCCATCTTCTTCGTCATTAATATCGTTGGAAATTTTGGAACTGTGTTCTTGGATAATGGATACTACAACAAGGCAATCGCTGCGTCTCCAGTGCATGCTCTTCCAGGTTATATCATGGGTGGAATCTCTTGGTTTGCCATTCCATGGCTGTGTGCTACAACTATGGGTCTAGCAGCCATTGCTCTAGAAGGCAATCCAGTCTTCCCTACCTATCCTAATCGCATGGATCCCGCCGATGTCTCAGCAGGTCTTGTACTTCCATACGCCGCCGTTGCCATCCTCGGAAGTGGTGGTGCCGTCTGCACGCTTCTGATTGTCTTCATGGCCGTCACATCAGCATCATCTGCCGAACTCATCGCCGTTTCTTCAATCTTCACATATGATATTTATCAAACATATTTCAACCCAAGCGCAAGTGGAAAGAGATTGATCTATATGAGTCATGCTATGGTCATTGGCTTTGGTTTGTTCATGGCTGCTTTTTCAACTGGTTTATACTATGCTGGTATTTCCATGGGTTATCTCTACCTCATGATGGGTGTAATCATCTCCTCTGCCGTGATCCCCGCGACTCTAACAATCATGTGGGCTGGCCACAATCGTTGGGCTGCCACACTTACTCCACCTCTGGGTCTCATTTGCGCTGTTATCGCCTGGCTCGTCACCGCAAAGAAAGAATGCGGCTCCCTCGACGTCGATTGCACCGGTTCTAACAACCCCATGTTAGCAGGAAATGTCACGGCTCTCCTTTCACCTCTCATTTTCACCCCCCTCTTCACATTAATTTTCGGCTGGGATAAATACGACTGGAAATCCATGTCCGACATCCGTAGAGGCGACGACCATGATTTAGCCGACGCAGCCGATGTAGACCTCGAACTCGTACCAGGTGAAACCCGCGCCTCGGCCGCAGAAGAAGCACTCGAACAAACTAAACTTCTTCGCGCTTCAAAAATCGCAAAGGGTATGACCGTCATCCTGACTGTTGCGTTGTTGATTTTATGGCCTATGCCCATGTACGGCAGCGGCTACATCTTCTCCGAGAAATTCTTTACCGGTTGGGTTGTCGTAGGTATTATTTGGTTAATAGGTAGTACATTGACAGTAGGTGTTTATCCTGTATTCGAGGGAAGACATTCGTTGGCGAGGACGGCAAAGGCGATTTATTTGGATATTACTGGAAAACAACATCCAAGTAAACATCATAGACCAGAAGCTACGTATGTAGAGGGAGTAAAGGATGATGGGACTGAGACGCCGCCAGTCGGGGGTAGCGAAAAGGAAATCGCGGAAAAGAGTGAGGCTACGGTTCAGTAGGCATAGTGGGGGCGGGTTGGGTGTTTTGTTGGGAATGGAAGGGAATGGATGCTCGATGATACCATAAATATTTTCATTTTTGCTATGTGTGTTTGCTTTTTGTCAATGGCGCAGGTGAAGGGAAAATGTGTGCGGAATTACACGAATTAGTAATTAAAAAATTGCAATCTTTATCTTTATAATGCCCCAAGTCTGGATTGTGCTATTGTAACTCTCTTGTCTCAATATGCAGCAGCACTAGTGGAAATTTTCGTCCAGTCTCTCAAGATCAGTGTATTCGATGGCTTGACTCTAACTTCGCGATGTGCAAGACTGGTAGATGATTGAAAATGATTAAGATATTTCAATGTTTCAATTTAATATAACAATTCTTCCTAAATATCCTATCTTATGGGCATTGGCACGTCAGTATCTCAGTTAATTTTCAACAGAGTAGTATAATAAATGTCCCCATTCAATATGACCTTAATCTTAATCATCTCGATCCACTTTGAGGAATAATCCGTCAATGTCACAATTCAATTTAAATCATAGTCCATTAATGTTTTCAATTGTTGCGATGTCCCAAGTGCTTCCCTCATTTTGAATAGGTTCATTACATAGGTAAGATAGACAGAAGATTGAAGAACATCTTATTGTGTGGCTAGAATGAAGTTGTTCAAGACCTTAAACAACTTGTGAAGCTTTCAACCCCCCGGCACATATTTGAATGCAATTAATAGATTTTATTGCCATGGAGCTTGCGGTTCGTTATGAGACTACGAAGACGTAGGAACCTATGAGCTGTCGCTTCCATTGCCTGAATCATTGTCGGAATCCCTCTCTTCAGGCTTGTTCGATTCCTTCTTTCTTTTTCCATTCTCTCGTCGTGCCTTGAGCTTGTTAATTAACAGCTTTACAGGACGAGCTGCATCTGGCGGATGTATGAGCACGTTTAGGCGCTCCTTGTATTTTTCATCCGAGTCCTGCATCGCTGCTGGTGATGGGGTGAGTTGAAACACCACAAATTCTATATTGTGTTAGTGAAAATCGAGTCTGCTTGGAAAATAAGGACTTGCCCCAGACTGCTGTGATAATGTCCGTCAAATTATATATGATAAGTTGGAAGAGACAAGATATGATGAAGAGCGGTAGAAATATGATACCAAGCAATACGTGTATCAGAGTTAGAAATGTAGGTTTTCTGGATTTCAAGCTGTTTGATGCTAGTAAGACTCGTCGGGCAGGGAGCTCAATACTGAAATAGTGAACCCAAAACAAGAGAGTCCAAGTTTCAATCTTTGGAGGTATTTCGCGCTTTTTGTCATACGAATTCGCTGTACGCTCGACTCGATTATGATTTTCGTCAGCTCCTTCAACGTCAGCTCCTTTAACATCCTGAGAGGTGTTTCGCCGCTTCTTCTTATCGTAGACTACAAGACTCCGTTCCATTTTTGCTTGGGAATATCTGTGATACACAGAGAATAGGTCATCCACGATCTTAGCTAGTTGCTTAGCATTGAGTAAGGCGAGTACCGTAAGGAAAACGGCGACAATAGCACAAGCTGCCATGCTGCCAAGTACCTTTCCATCCGGCGCCCCGCTCATGCTGAAAATACCTGTTGCAAACCCTAGAGGCAGGAAAACGACAGTAATATAAGTGAAGAACCAAATATTCTCGGTCCCTTGAAGCCTCAAGTCATTGCGAATCTTTAGTGATTTGGTGTGTTAGTAATTGTTCTCAAAGAGCTTTCGTAAGTAAAGATGACATGACAAATACCAGATTCAGGGAGGAGTAAAAAAGCTGCTCTTACTTGGTCCTGGCTATTTACGATGGTTTCCCTTAGAGTTTTGATATTCATATATGCACCATGTAGGTCCATAACTCGCCTTTTTGTAGAGCCTTTGGATTTGTTGATAATACCGCGGTATTTCATCTCGCCGTTCCGCGTCCAGCGAGGTTCTTCCCCTTTGCGGTCATCCTCCCTCTTCTCCCATTTCCCGATAACTCGGATTGCAGATTCGAGTTCCTCCTCAATAACATGTAAAATGTGTTGATATTTGTTCCATAGGACACTCGAGTTAAAATAATCATCACTGCTCAGAATGGAAGATGATAAAGCTCCTTGTTTCATTCCCAACTCCTCTCTAATTGAGTAAGATATTTCTTGGGTGCATCGGACGATTTGTTCTATCATCCGGCCAAAAAATTCCAGCTCGAGTACTTTTCTTTGTCTGAAGGCTTTATTATGTGATTTTATGAATAAGGGCTGATAGCCAGTCCGTGGGAAATAAGCGTTTTCGTTTTCTCTGTAAAGACCTGGAGCGTTCTCTAAAAAATAACCAGTCCAATATCGATCAAAAATATCGCCATCGAAGCGGAAGCCCACGGAACCAAGAGCGATCTTCTTTTTTTGACTACTACCTGGGAACTCCTCCGCAGATGAAGTAGCTATTCCTTCAGCATGAGTGGAATCCGAATTGATGAGTGAATAGAAACTCAGATGGAACTCAGTCTCCCATGTATTTTCTACAAGAGCTGTATCTTCAAAGAAGTAACTTTTATTTTTCACATGTCGATCAAAGAATAAGGAGGTTGATATCTTATAGATTTCAAGAGTGGCAAAGTAGCACAAAAGAGCTTGCAATCCATCAGCCAGAGGCATCCAGATCAGGCGTTTCTTAGCTTGCTTTGGAGTACGAGGTCTCCTGAGTTCTTTCCAGAGCTCAAGGTCTCTTATCCATGGATAGTTTATGTGGTATCGCTCATCCCCTCTCCCAAGATGTTTCGTTTGTTGTGTATCAACAACAAAATAGAAATTGCCTGTTTTCGATAAATTAGAAAGATTTCCTTTCCAACTGTCAAGTTTCTTTCTGATGATACCATCACCAATTTCTGAATAATTTGTGTTCAGTTTTGCGGACTCTAGTGCTTCGATCAACTCGATTTTGGTCTGTCTCGAAAACTTGGAGGGATAATTGTATAGCCATTCATCATCACGGTCTACAATATTTGTTATATCGATCAAGTCATTGAAAGGTGTAGTTTTCTTCATGGCAATATTTGCCCGAGCTCTCATAGTATCCACGACTTTTGCTGGCTGGTTTTGTTCACTTGCCGGTATCGAGACTAGTGTTGTGTCGAAGGTACTCTCACGTCGCTGAAGCTTTGTGTGTTGAGAATTACCAAGATCAGTCATCGGCTTTGCGGTAGCTAAGGGATCCGAAGCTATCATTTCAGAAAGCTGCGTTTTATATAGACTGTATATTTTGGTAGCGTATTGAAGAAGGATATAGGGTATCTTAAAACTGGCGTGATAATAGGAGTCTGCATCTTCTCCGTCTTCGAATAAACCCTGCTCCTTTGTGTCCTTGTCTAGCTGCCCTGCAACAAATCCGTTGGAACTAAAGCTTCCGAAAAGGACCTCCATAGACGATTGGACCAATTCAAATGATGGCTTTGCATTAATTCTGTACCCACAAGCACCCACGATCATGGCTAAAGCATAGCGAAGTGTATTATCCCAGCCAGATTCTTCATTATCCACATGATGTGGTTGTGAGTCAATGGTATTCTTTAACAGCTCAATAAATTGCGTCCCTTTCATTTCCATTTGGTTGGTGTTGTAGAAGAGCGCGGTATCTCGCGCATGAAACAAGAACCTGGATTCTTGCACGGATCTCGTGACAGCTAGCATTCTCTTGTTGAACTGGTAGTTATGATTTTGGGTGGTGAATCGTTGTACAACTTCTCGTTGTATATTGGGGAAAGAATGTTCATTTTCTAAAAGTGACCTAGGTCGCCTCTTTGGGACACTTATCGTGAGTTCCTGGGCAGCTCGTTCTGTGTGTCTGGAAAAGATCGTAAGTTCAGCTAGCTTAAGAGCCCTGATAATCCAGACATGGTCATCTAGGCGGAAGACACGGAGATCCTCGCGTTGATATCTAGGCCACACAAACTTTCCTCTCTCATCGAGTTTATCTAGATGCATTATCCAACTGTTATAAACTCGCCTGATAACTTTGCGAGCCAGCTGCCACTCATTTTTGCCAGAATCTTTGCTGTAGTGTTCGGCAAATTCCCCTGCCTTAATGATTTGAAATGCTGTATTTGTAAGATTATTATTTGATGGCCTAGGTTTGCCCAGTTGTTCGTAGACCGGTGCCTTCCCATGGATCATGTAGTCAGACTCAAACAAACCATCTTCTGACAACTCTACACTGTTCAACCATATAAAATGTCCTTCACATACCTTTTTTATTCTCTCTCGAAGTGATAAAACGTATATTTCGTTAGGCGACTCGATTGATCGTAAATGAGAGTCTACTTGGAAAAGGAACAAAAACGCAAAGCTACAAAGTCAACCATTAGCCTATAGAAATCAAGTGAATTTTTTTGCAAAAAGAAAACTCACAGGCTAGCTGAGACACAGAACCGATGAGTTGATATTTCTCCACACGTTAAGGCTACAGCAGGCGTTGTATTGCTACCCTGGCACGAGGTAATGGGAATCGCGCAGACAGTGAGAAGATGTTCCAAATGCCGTTGGAAAATGAAGTCAAAATTACTCTTGAGCGCATCCCACGCCGTAGATTCTTTAGGAGAGACATCGGATATGAACCCCCCGACGCTAAAAAGTGATATTGAACGATGTTGTGTCAATTCAAACTCATTCGATAACAATCTACTGACATTCGCCTTGTCTGCCTCCACCAAGAATCGTTTCCAATCCTTTGAAACTTCTGTTGTTGAATATATCAACTTGTATGCAATAACAACCTCTGTAGTCTGGTTACTTTCAACGGTCAAATTCCATTCATCATTCGAGCCGAATTTGTTAGCAACGCCGTCAATAAATACAGACACAATCACTCCAATGGAATTATCGATTGTTTTAGCTTCAATATTGGAAGCTGTTAGGTCATTGTCAATTGACCCATGCAGCCGAATCCAGCTATAATTTTCTGGTCCGAAGAAGCGGTGGGAGTCCCATTCACGACAATCATTAAAGTAGCCCCATTCCAGATACTGGACACTCCGAATGCGCATACCTTTCGAAAACACAATTTTCGTTGATATTCCTTCAATGTCGAGATTAGTAAAACGCCACTGCTGTAAGACTACTTCATCGTGCACCATCCATTGATTGACGACATTGGCCTTTTCGCTCTTATACTCATACCGAGGCCACCTACAGTGTACGTATTTCCGAACTAAATTATCTTCTAGAATCAGATCTGGGAAATATACACTGTACGCCATCTTATCTCGATTGCGGGCTCGGGACATGTTGTTCAGGTCATCCGCTCTGCCATAAACTAAGCAGGGCTCGGATACAGTTACATGGTCTACACAAAACATGCCAATTTTCCCGGGCCAAGATACGTGCTGAATTGCATGAGTTGCCCAAACGCATTCACAGTTGCTGTTGTTCCTCCATCCCCAAATGATGAGTAGCATTCATGGTCCGGATGTGACTCCCACATACTGCATTGCTCGTCCCCTGGTTCGTAGAGTGAGGAATCATGGGTGTCATTATCTGAGGTGCCTTAACCCGATATTAGTATAAATGAGGCAATCGGGATGGTAACTGACGATGAGTGAAATTCCTGAATTCAGCATCTTCTGGGTCTGGCAGCCCCGTGATCCAAAAGTCCTTAGGCCTAATTTCCTGGTCATCGGGTTGATTGTCGTCGCTTTCTTTGGTAACATTCTCCCTATCGCCGTTCTCCTCATCATCACTTTCTTCGTCATCTGTGTCTTCTTCATGCGACCCGCCTCGTGACACTTCAGTCCTTTCACGTTCTTCTCGGCGCTCTGCTGGCAATTTTTGTGCTTCGTTCTCACGATCCATCACAAATCAGCGCTCAAGTTTTCTGATACCAAAAAACGACGACAAAAGAGAGAATGGAGCAAGACAATAAGCCGCAGAATCACCTTAGCGGCTTTCTCTCGCCCCCATACACCGAGCTGACAAACAATTCCTTGCCAGCATAAGAATCATTGTTGAGATTTACTAAAATGCTGCCCAGCGCGGAGATATACCCCGACATAGCTGACACATTAATGCAACTGGGGGAATCAATTGGTATGAAGATAGATTACTGAAATAGTCAGGTCCCATATATGCATGCACGGGGCAACACATACCTTCATCCCATTTAAGCAAGAGGTGCGAGGACGTCTTGATAATGATTGCAGTCAGCGTTGCAATTAGTGGAAAGGTGACGAACACATTTATTTAGTGCGGCTCTCGATATGTATCGCATAATAAGATCTGAACGCGCCCAACCCTAATTCAGATGTTGAGGGTCTTTGGGAAACTCTCCATTATTTATCTGTGGGTTTTCCTACTCCGTACATGTGACTGGAAATAATCGGGATTATGTTTAATCTCTCGCTTATCAGCTACACTAAACCTAGTCCCAGCCAATAAATATATCGATCTGTGTTGTTGCCAAAAGCCTTTGATAGCCTCATGGGTAGCATTAAGAGACTCTGACAGATCAGGAAGTGGCTCGACCTTGAAGAATGATCTAAGCCTGCCTTCAACATCCCAATCAAATCCAACAATCAAGTCACCTCCATCAGACCCCCCAACTTCTAAAAAAAGAATACACTTTGGTCTTCGAATTTATTCGCCCATCGCAGCAATCTATCCTCCCAAAATACTCTACAGCCACACTAGCGGCCTGGCTAAGCTAAGTTTCTTTGATATACGATGACGCTGTTTGAATATTGTTGATATTTATTCCTGGACTACCCACTTATCTTTTTTTAATATGCTATTTCTGCTATATTTGCTATTTTATTTGGAATTTTGAAACATGTGGTTCTGTATGGCATGTCTTGGTCGGAGCGTAGAAGGACTCAACATTACCCCAGTGGAGCTCGAAACCTTAGCTTTTATTCTGACAGCAAATTCAAAGAATGAAAGTAATTACTTCATGATTCAATGCACATCTTACCCTACATTCACGTCTCACACCATCACACCATCCCTCACTGACGGATTCGTTTAAGACTTTAATTATCTATCATACAGCATATAAAACACACCCTACCCAAGCTACCCAGGTTTTACTACCTAAAAAATAGAAGCGAGAGAGACTACTAGATACCTTAGTAAGTCCAATGCCTCACTCCGCTTGTAGAATCCATGCCAGTTTTCGCAAATGAATCCATGACAGCCACGTGGTTGAAGAAATTCAAGCTAAAAAAAAAAAAAAAAAAAAAAAAAAACCCTGAAAAGAGAATGTCGTTACGAAACCCATTCCCAAACTCCTCCCATACCCAGCCCCATCTTTGAAAAATCAAATGCCTTCTGAACTTAATCAGCCATATCTACCTCGTTATCAACGGCTGCTGTGGCCGTCGTCGCAGTAGGTGCTGCTGATGTAGCTCCAGAAACGACATTGCCACTGCCAGCAGCCTGTGTTGAGGGAAGATCACCCTCATTGACCCATTTTCTAAATTCTTGATTGATCCTACTAACTTCTTCGTGGCTCTTTTCCTTCATCCATCGATTGTTCATTCCAAATTTCTCATGAAATCTTTGATTTCTTGATTCCTCAACCTTCTTCAATCTTTGTCTAGTCTCACCTTCTTCACCACCGCCTAGAGCTTTATCAGCATAAATGAAGTACTCCACGCCGGGTTCCTTGTAGATGATTTTGTAACTATTGACGCAGATTCTGAGTGTTAGATCTTCGCCCCAAACAAGAGGTTTACGTTGATTAGAACCATCTTCAGAATCTGTATCTCCTGATGGTAAATTGCGAGTAAGGAGGCTCTTGCGAAGAAGTCTACGGGGCACGCCTTCTGTCGGTTCAATACGGACATAAGAAGATGTATAATATTGCCAACGCTCTTTTCGTTGCATTATATCAAGATCGAATGTAGTTTCGTCTCGATGGACCCATTGTGATGTCGCTTCATTCTTTTTGGGGTACTAATATCCTGTTAGTAGATACTTGTAAAAGGGAACCAAAAACTGCTTACCCATCTGATCAAGAATAATTCTGAGTCTTTGATGTATTTATCGGCTTGTTTCCGTAAATTAATCTCAATGTTATACGATGTTTCTTTCGACTCTCTGTTGCGTAAAAATTGTTCAATGAGATCCGGAGTCTTCTCCTTGGCATCGGGAGATGAGCAGGTGGAGCCAAGGCGACAAAGGGTCTTAAGAAGGTCGGTTATGGTGTATATCTTCCATCCCGTCTGCAAGTAGTAACGTCGGAGGTAGTCTTGGTATTTAGTGTCATCATATTCGCCCTTGATAAATTTTTCGACAATGCTTAGGACTTTTGAGAAGCAAGACTCGCCATCTTCGATACTAGTAAAATCATCGGTCCTGTCGCTTAGCAAACCAATTTGTTTTGCAGGTTTGCTACTCTTTGCACGTTCCATTTCTGCTCTTGCAGAGCTCTCTGCATCTTTAATGTCCTTGAGTCTTTGATAAAGAGTTTGGAAAACGCTGAAGAATACAAAAATGATTTGGTTGCAGTACAGATTATACCAATCACGTTGAAATGGTTGATCTGCTTTCATTTCCAAGTCGTCGGATTCAAGAGGTTTTGTTCCTTGGACAGCAACTGCACCTGGCACAGCAGCCCAACGCTCGTTAGTGACTTCGGTGATAGCTCTGTCATCAGCTGCTTCGTTAACTTCTTCATCCATGTTAGAATCAACATCCGGTGTAGATTCTTTACTGCCAGTAGCGCTGTCTTCCTTCTGTCCCCGGCCTCTTGTGCCATTGCGACCTTTATCAAGTACTCCTCGTCGTAGGTCTGCTTTTTTCCCAATTACTGGTCGTCTGCCTCGGCCATTAGAGAGCTCAGCCGGGGCAATATCTTCGTAATCGTCATCAGGAGTTCCACGATCAATGCCAGCAGTGTGGAGTGCAACAAGATCCTCAGGTAAGTCAAAGAATGTAGATACAAACTTCTCAAAGAAGTCGGAAATTCGACGACGCTCGGAGCTACTGTGTTGGCTTGCACTGCAGGCATAGACAATCATGATATGTAAAAGCTGGCAGATGACCTCTTGATCAGCAAATTGGTAGGAGTACTGATATTTTGGCGTGGGGCCTCTCGAACTTCTAAGGCGTCGTTGTTCTTCGTGTTTGGTCTTAATAGAATCCACTAAATGCTTTGCAGCAAAATGTTTTTTGTCGGCTTGCTTGACGTGAATGCCCATGTGATCAAGACTTTTCAGGTACATAACACCACCTTGTGCACCCCAGACAGGATTCCATTCACGCTGATACTTAGATTAGCGATTTTACATTGCTGGAATATAGAATACTCACTCTAGTAAAGGTCCATTCTTCATCCTTCTGCTTAAGTCGTGCTAAAATTACAGGTAACACAGCGCAAGGATCTTGAATTAGATCGGTAACAACTTGTGGACCTTTCTCTGCACCGTAAATCTTTTTCAATACACGCTTGTAAATAGCTTGGTTCGGACCAGCAGTGTTGGGCATGCGGAAGTTCTGTCTCTCAGCTGGATCCATGGCAACGATCTGCTGTGCGATTGGTTCAAGAAGTTGTATTACTTTGGCGTTACATTCAATGTTGAAATCGTAATCGTGACGTTCTTCTTCGATGCGGTGAAGACCTTCCTCGAAAATATTCTTTCGATGAGCTACAAAGCCCGAATCTTCTGATGCCCATGTAGGATGTGAAGCCCAGTCATCGTTAAGAACGGCTTGGCACATCTCATCTCGACCACTGCAAGGCTTCAATCGTTCCTGTCATTGGTATTAGCAAAGGATTCTGGTCTGACAAACATATTCACTCTCTGGGAATTGATCAATGAATATTTTGAAGCTAGAAGTATAGAGGGAGAGGAAAACTTGCTCTTTTCGGTAACAAGCGATAACTTGGTCCCAAGCCTCGACAATTACTCAATGCAACTCTTCCTGTCGGAGCCTTTGGGCGATTGTCGATGACCTCGTCGACTCCTTCATAATTAACAAAGGCTTTAAACCAATTCATCAGATCCGCACTTCCACCAATAAAATTGTGAACTTTGAATACGAGGACATTTCGATCTATCAAGTCTTGTGAGAAAAGGTTACAGAGCTTCAAAAACTCATTCATAGTGGACTTATTGCCAATATATTTCTTCACGCGATCGAAGAAAGCCAATTCTTCAGAACTCGCGGCAGACATCGATGCAGGAGGAAGTGGTTCGGGTACGATTGGCGTTAAGGTCGGAGATACCGCAGCTGCATCAGCAGCTTGTGGTTTACTGTTATGATGGGTTTTCGATCGCTATACAAATCAAAGTATTAAGTAAATATCTCAATAAATAATGGTTTTTTTAAAAGAATAGCTTGAAGCCTAAATTACCTTATTGGGTTGTTGTTGGCCAGCGCCACGAACAGAACCTTCTCCTCCATTACCCATTTGCGAATTGGTTCCTTGAGTGAGAGGCTTGCGCTTTTTTTCTGTTTTGCCATTAGTAGATACAGGGATGGGAAAGTTTCCCATAATTGGGAGTTTGGGATCTCCTGTAGGACCTCTATTTCCAAGTTGAGCACTTTGAGAAGAATCTGGCATTGCCGTTGCTTCCTCCGCCGCCTCCTTAGCAGCTTTTGCTTGTGCAGCTGATTCGGGAAGAAATTGTTTGAAATCTTCAAGAAGATCTGGCGCCGTACCAAACAAGGTAGTTACTTGACTATAAACGTCCTGAATAGGTTTAGATTCGCGTTGGTATGTTTGGAGAATTTCGAGAAACTGTTTATAAATTTCAGGTTTGTCTTGGAAACGGTTCTGGGGTCAATGATAAGTATATTTTCAAAGACGATTGGTAGAACGATTATTAATTCATACCTTAATTTTGTTAACATAACTTATTGCATGATTAAACTCAACCGGGCCACGCTTTTCCATGCCCGCTTGCGCACTGGAACCGTTCAGATTACCAGAGCTACCGCCCGGTGTTGGGGTTTGCGTGTTTCTCGGTGGTTGACCTAAAGTTGCACTGACAGCGTTAGTCAATTGAGATACACCTCGCTGTTGTTGTTGATGAGCTGCAGCCGCGGCTGCTGCTGCTGCTGCTGCTGCTTGCGCTTGCGTTTGTGCGTCGTATGGTCCAATTTGCGCTTGATTGTGACCATAAGGAACCGTAGCATTCTGGTGAGGTGGGCTGAACACGGCTTCTGGACTTTCGATGCTATGCTGGGGTTGTTGCTGCCAATTTCCTGGGCATTGAGGATTGTAAAAGCCGTTTGCGCCGCTGCCGTGGCTAACTACAGTTTCGCCAAGTACACGACCAGCTCCAGGAATTGATTGAACAGTTGTTCCCATTGGAGTCGTGACTCTAATTGTATTTGGATTGTTGTCGGCACCGCACTCAATTCTATATCCAGGTGGTAGAAATGTATTGAAGCCTTGAATTAAATTTGGATGACCGGCAAAGAGTTCAGAAACCCGATTGATAACACCGGGAGTATCGATTCTAAAAGTGAATTAAGAGTTAGAATCTGAATAGGACATGTTGTCGCAACAAAATCTGATGTGCAAGGCTGATAAAGTAAATATAGCTTACGCTTGACTTTTGAAGTCTTTCATGATATCAAGAAACCGATTGTAAACGTCAGGTTGATCTGAAAACTGAACTTTGACTTGGTCGAGATAGCTAAGAGCATCCTACAAGGAATTAGACTTGCGTGATAGCTTGGATATACCCAAACACTCATGGGCAACAAAGACAACTTTCGCTGGAAACTTACATTAAGAATTGGCTGTTGGCCAACTTGTGTCAGACCAGCTGGCCCAGGCATTTGATGACCAGGTGTAACAGGTGTGAATGGCATCAACCTTGCGGCTGCTACTTCCTGTTGAGTTGTCTCTCGTGGAACTAGTTGTGGCCTGCCAAAGCCAACATCTGGTACTCCAAGTGGCACATTTGACTGGGGGCCACCTGAACCACGGCTGAAGATAGGCTCGGAGCCAAATATGGATTGCTGAAGGGGTTGCTGCGCGGAGTTTTGAGCATGATATTGCAAAGTGCGTGCTGCATCATTATGAAGCGGTCCTCCAAAGGCGTTTACAGGTCCGCTTGGAGCTCCCAATGGAGTACCATGGGTAGCAAGGATCCCTCCTGGGCTATGCATTGCTGTAGTTGTCCGGTTCGCAACAGGTTGATGCAAGGGAATGCTACCGGTATTGCTCTGATGAGGAGGTGCTGGTTGATATTGTTGTTCTCTGTGTTGCCGATCTCTTTCTTGTCTCTCAAGCTCGCGCTCGCGCTGCGCCGTGATCTCTTCCTGCTTATGCTGTAAAGCACGTTGTCTGAGTTGTTCTTCCATATCTCGATCTCGATCGAAATTTGGAGGTCCGTTATGCGGTTGATTATTCATAACGTTTTGTTTCTAGTTGGCTGATTTGATTCTCGATTGATTCTCTCGATAAGCTAACTTTGAAAAGTATTAGATGTTAGCTCATTCATAAATGAGGAGTTTTGACATATCATATCACTAGCTCTAATTCTGATCATGAATGCGAAATGAATCTTGACTCAACGAAGAATGAGGAGGTACTGACCAAGTAGCTTGCAAGTACGCGCAAGGCTTTATGCTCCGGCGCAATGGAGTAAAAACCACTAATGCCGTTCCATAGAAGTGAATCTAATTTCCAGTATGATTCAGAGATATATCTCTATTGCAATAACTCACTGTCTCTCTAAATTCATCAATCAAAACGAATAGCAAGCGAGATGTCGGCACTGAGTTATGAGAATTTCCAAATGATCGCAATGATGATTTCCCTTAGCGTGCCGGCGATTACCGCTAATGCTTCAAGGCTGAGTAAAACTAGGTAGGGAAGGCGAGGCTGTCAATTGTTAATTAGGTAGGCCCACTGATATTTGACATATCATATGTATTCACTGAAGCACATTCCATTCTCAATGTCATTGCCAGATCAAGCTATTATGGAGACACTATTGATCGATTCGATATTTCAATGTTCTTTGACAATTTTCGGGGTGCGAATGATGTAATCATTATTATGTAACGCACGTGGACATTTCGAAGACAAAATATTTATTATTATTATCATGATATGCGACGTCAAGGGCAAAACCCCCCATATATATGCCCAGTCGAATTCACCAACACTTTGATCTCCCAAGTCCAAGCAACACCAATCTCTGCAATTAATGTCCAAGCAATTTCTATGCATAATTTCTCACATTCTTCAATATCCAGACTTGCCCGTTGTGAACATCACCTGCCATGCTTGAGACCTCAATATTTCCAGGTTGCAACTACGAAAGAGGTCAGTAAGTATAGACAACATATTTCATAATCAAACTCACTCGTTTCACTCCGTCCTTATTCTCCCACCAGACCTCATCTCCAACTAAAGTCTTTATTTTCTCCCCTTCCTTCCATGGACTCGCAGGAACGATGTGAGCTTCCACAAATCTCCGCAGATTCTTATGGGCCCTCTCTTCTCCATCTTCACCCTCATATGCATTGGCTCCAAGTTTATCATAATCTTCTGGGTCTTCCCATGGCTTTCGAGGTAGAGCCATTATGGCGGAGTTAACTGGGGCAAGAATGGTTGTATTTTGACCACTATCAGCAAATCGCTGACTTATAGGTGCTATATCTCTTGTAAATCCAGCGAATATATTGATGCTTCGATCCCTGCCTAGAACATCTGATAGAATAATTGTATCACCTCCACCGATGGGATCAGAAGACGGTTCTGATTTAGGAGGCATCGCGGGACCAAGATTGTTGTCCGACAGAGATCCTTGAATATCTTTACCTGAAATCGTAGCAGCAAAGAATACCGTCAAAAGAAATGATATTGAGGACGTGTATTTCATCTTATTATTATTGTTATTGATGGATTTCGTTATTTTACCCAAATCTTGATATAGAAATGCGGGATGACGAATTAACATAGATCATCTCCGCCCGCTTCATCAGCCCACATCAATTAGCAGAGTTAACACGTGATCAGGTATGTTTCTTCGATTTCAACCATTATCACGCTGCAGCAGAGGAATATTATAGCTATTACCATCTATTTGTATGGTCGGAATTCACAGAAGCTGGCAACCCTAAGTAATCTATAAAGTAACTTTTAAAGTAAGGCCCCAGTACTCTGAAACTCTAGGAAGTTAGGAGGTAAAAATGTCCAGACCACACTGATTTTCTACAAAATAGCCTAGATCGATTTGAATGGAATATCTGAAGTATGTGAAGCCACTGAGGCGATCTTATAAAAGTTACGATTAGCTTAGTTTATGGATATTATCAAGTCGATACTGAGCATATCTACATTAGTTGAGTTTGGAACTGTCAAGTAAAGTAAATAACAACCTGCACCTCTTTAACTGTACCCCTTTAATAGCGATTGTATTTACTCGGCTCAGTCAACTACTCGGGTATCCTCAAAGCTAGCACCATCCAACTTCTTTCACATGTTAATGTCCCTTTCATTCAAAATTTTATCGATATTCCTGCTGAAAGGAATGAAATGACCTGAGAGATCAAATCATCTGATGCATTGAAAACCTGGAGTAACCTTAACATTGATTTTGTGGGGCTTAGCTCCTACCGGCTTTCACATGCTCGATACCCGCCTCTTCTCTTTGTATTATTGTTATTCTGACTCGTGATATCGTTACAGGCCGATTTCAAACAATGTCTAAGTATCCGAGTATCACCAACGTTATGAGAACGAATATGTCTATCTAAACTTCCTAAAATTATGTTGCTGTTTTCATTTTTGACTGCGGACTTTACATTAGACAACTTCAAGCTCAAACTATATTGAACCGCATCAAATTATTGTATCAACACCGTTTCCGGAAATTTTGACTGTTCAAACTCCATAATTTTTCCCCAGTTCCGTATGCTGACATAAACATTTGAGAGAATATGAGCGAATCAGAAACTTACTTTTCTTGCTTAGCACCTTAGCTCCAAGCTAAAACTTGGACCCGTAATGCCTCGGCACCCATTCCAGCGGAGAGACGAGAGCGCTATTACATTTAACACAAAACCCCCAACAACCCATCCTCTAAGATTCTTTCTATTATTTATCCTTTAAACTTTCTTTCTCAAGACTTTTGTTACCCTCTCATCATCTTCTCTACATACAATTCTAATTAAAATGGCACCTAGAGTAATTGTCGTTGGCGGTGGTCGTATGTTTGATTACCTTTGTCCATTGAAAGTGTGTTGAAGCTAATATTGACTTTAGTATCTGGCTTGAGTGCTGCACATACCATTTATCTGGCTGGTGGCAACGTCGTTGTTCTAGATAAACAAGGTAAGTTGAACTCGCGATAGTGTTTAGTACACTTCACATCATTTTCAACCAAAGATCGGTCTGAATTGCTGAGACACGCTTTGCGCCACTCTTTCTTGCGTTGATCATCAAACACATGCTGACTGCTACATATAGCCTTCTTTGGTGGAAACTCGACAAGTAAGTAAAACAATTCTTGATTCGCAAATAATTTGCTAATGTGTAAATAGAGGCTACCTCCGGTATTAATGGAGCACTCACTCGAACTCAAGTCGACCAAAAGATTCAAGACAGTGTAAAGCAATTCTACGATGACACACTGAAATCAGCAAGAGATAAGGCAAGACCGGATTTGATCAAGGTCTTGACATACAAGTCTGCTGCCGCTGTTGAATGGCTTCAAGATGTATTCGGATTAGATTTGACTCTCGTATCACGACTAGGGTAAGCGAAGACTACACATCAACTGTTCAAACATTTACTAATTGACTCAGTGGTCACTCGCATCCAAGAACTCACCGCGGACACGATGCGAAATTCCCCGGTATGGCCATTACATATGCTTTAATGCAAAGGCTAGAAGAGCTCGCTGAAGCAGAACCCGAACGTGTACAAATCATCAAGAAGGCACGAGTTACAGGACTAAAAAAGGAAGGAAACAAGATTAGCGGTGTTAATTATGAATTCGGTGGCGAACCTTCATTTGTTGAAGGACCAGTCGTTTTGGCCACTGGTGGTTACGCAGCAGATTTCACAGAAACATCTCTACTCAAGAAACATAGACCTGATACATATGACTTGGCATCTACCAACGGTGTACACGCTACTGGTGATGGTCAAAAGATGGTCATGGCCATTGGTGGTAATGGAATCGATATGGACAAAGTTCAGGTACATCCAACTGGTCTTGTTGACCCTAAGGATCCTGGATCCAAGTGGAAATTCTTGGCCGCCGAGGCTCTCCGTGGAGAAGGAGGTCTTCTATTGAATGGTGACGGTGATCGTTTCTGTGATGAACTTGGTCATAGAGATTACGTCTCCGGTGAGATGTGGAAAGAAAAGGACAAGGGAAAATTCCCAGTTCGCCTCATTCTCAACTCCAAGGCATCAAATGTTCTTGACTTCCACACACGTCATTACTCTGGTCGTGGTCTCATGAAGAAGATGACAGGTAAGGAATTGGCAAAGGAGATTGGTTGTACACCGGATCATCTTCAAGGAACCTTCAAGAAATACAACAAAATTGCCGAAGGCAAAGAGAAGGATCCATATGGCAAGAAATTTTTCCACAATGGACCAGTTGATATCGATGATGACTTCCACGTTGCTGTTATGGAGCCTGTTCTTCATTTCACCATGGGTGGTATCGAGATCAACGCAGATGCACAAATTCTTAACCAAGAAGGCAAACCATTTGAAGGTCTTTATGCCTGTGGTGAATTGGCAGGAGGTGTTCATGGTGCTAATCGTCTTGGTGGTTCATCTTTACTTGGATGTGTTGTCTACGGACGTGTCGCAGGTGACTCTGTTAGCAATTACCTTTTCCAAAATGCTCTCAAGGGTAACCTTGGCCCTGCATCACGTCTTGGTCAAATTTCCCTTCACATTGATCCATCACAACCTGGGAAGATCTCCGTTGAATGGGATAGCCAATCTTCTGGTAGTGGCGGCAAAGTAGCTCAACAATCCCAAACATCAGCTGGTCCAGTCATGAAAAATGGAGCAGACTCATCTGATCCAGGGAAAGTTAGCAAGCCAACTAAACCATCCGAATTCAAAATTCCAGAAAAGGAATTCACAATGGATGAAGTAGCCAAACATAACAAGAAAGAAGATTTATGGGTTGTGGTTAAGGGTGTCGTTATGGATGTATCGGATTGGTTAGACGAACATCCAGGTGGACCACAAGCTCTTATGAACTTCATGGGTAGGGATGCTACTGAGGAATTCGAGATGCTTCATGATGATGAGGTCATTCCTAAGTATGCTGCTAGTCAGGTTATTGGAAGAGTTAAGGGTGTCACACCTACTTTGGAACTATGAGTTTCATTTGATAAGGCTTGAGACTTGAGAAAATGACTTGTTATGGATGTATTACGGTGAATGGAGATATGGGTTTTCGGCTTAGGTTTTGGCTTGATGATGGGATGGATCATTATTCTCGTTTAAGAAATTGTATTGTATTGATATAAAGGCAAGATGAGATGAGATGATATTTTTAATTTGACTGGATAGTTTACATCTACGTTGAATATTTGCATATTGTAATCCTGTAATTGCTTGCTCCCAATCAACTCGTGATGTCAATACTCACTCCACTCTTAATTGACCTTGTAAACAAACCAGTAAGTAAATCACTCCAATCAAACCATTTGCATTTATAACGAAAGCCCGAGATGGATCCACTTGAATGTGTGAACACATGTTAATCATGTGTTAATTACTAGGTAGGTAAGGTCTTAAAGGACCGATTAGCTGGAGTGGTATGGGGTTGGAAGTGGGAAGTGGGTTGGAGGATGGATGGGGAATGGGGAATATGTATGGGGAATTAGGAACGTTGAAGGTTTTGGATGGAATTGGAGTGAATTAGGTTGTGTTGTGTTGTGTTGTGTTGTGGGGGAATTAGTGATTGGAACTGAAGTGGGTTGTGGACTGGCATGGAGAGATATGTACCCCGCGATTTTGAATTTTTGGAGATTTGAAAGAATGAGAGGATGGGTATAGGAAGGGAGGGATGGGAGATATCTGATGGGTTCTATGGTTTAGTGGATATTCGTGTTTTCTTTTGGGGTGGGAATGGGAAGGCATGGAAAGGTGAGAATGGATAGGTTGGGATTGGATTGGTGTTGGTGGTGGTGTTTAGACATGTGATGAATAGATGGTGATGGTGTTTATACGTATGGCGAACAGATGGTGATGGCGTTGGAACCATTAGTTGATTTGGAGCTTGGAGCTTGAAATTTGGAGTGATCTGATGTGTTGTGGTAGAGAGGTGGGAAATGGGAAGTGAGTTGTGTGAATGGATATCTATGTATACATGCCAAAGAGATGAGATACGAGGGATAGAGGGCTGGACTTGGTAGTGTGGATATTTTGTATTCTGGCATATTATATCCTATCCTATCCTATCCGTCTACTAGGAATCATGATTTAGGAGTGAGGTGAGGTTGTGATGGGATATTGGATATTGGATATTGGGGTATGAGTATGGATATGAGTTTAGATGTACTTGAAAGATCTATTGTGTGCACAGTGCTTCTGAGATGGAGATAGAAGTCTCGATCACAGAGGAGGAAATTGTTACAAGCGGGTAATGCTTAGGAAGTGGAAAGTGATGAGTGGAAATTGGAAATTAGTAGGTGTGAAGAGATGATATGATATAAGAAGAGAGGAGATGTCAAACTTTACATTGTTCTACTATACTATATGACGTTTAACTAGCTCGTAGCTTGTGTATTGTTTGTGACTCTGATTTGAGTGCATATTCACTTCTCGTTGATATATATCGTATGTTGTATTGTGCATAATGCATGAGAAAGAAAGAGAATGTTATTGGGCTGTAGCATATGGGAATTCGGAAGTGGTGTTGGTGTTGGTGTTGATGTTGGTGTTGGGAGGGGTAATGAGATCCAGAGGGTTGGGAAGGAGTGTAGTTGGGGGGTTGTGAGGTGGGTGAGGGGGGCGAGGCGATGGTGATGGATGTGGATGGGTAGGAGTTGTGATAGGGATGAAAATATGGAAACTTTACTTTGGTTTTGTTCTGTGAGATTGATATCATGGAGTGTGAATGGAGGAGTTGAAGATGGAGACGGCTGTGGTAGGTGGTTTGAATATATGTATACATGTATATAATCTCTATAGAATCTTAGAATGCCAAAAGATTCCAAGTAGGTAGATGGAAACGCCAAGCTCATTTATTTCAATACTATAATGAGTCAGTAGTTTGAGAACCCGTTGATATGCTTCGGCTTTAGAGTATGTGCAGCAACAGGTAAAGTAAAGCCAAAAGAAAGTCGATATCAATCAAGCCCACCTGCACCGGTAAATACCCAGGATTCTCACCACAATAGCAACAATAGACCTTTCAAATGACTTTAAGAAAAAGCAGGCATCAATTACATTACAAGAACTAATAATCCCATACATTCCAAATAATACAATTGAAAATCCCCACCAAAGTTGTTTCCATAACTGAAGTTACACTACAGCTTTCGTAGGTTTTGAGACATCTATCCACGCCACGTTCGAAAACTAGGAAAGTAACAGGATGGGAGTTGACAACTTTGCCTGCCTACATATCTATCTACCTAGTACATACCTATCTATCTTGAGATTTTGTGTGTAACGCACGCAGAGAAAGAGTAAAAAGCCGTCTTACTACATACATATATACATACATACATGTGGTCTTGGTGTATTGAGGTATGGTGATTGGGCTGAGCTGATGGTTTTGTATTTGCTGGGATGGGTATATATATATATGTGTGTGTGTGTGTGTTACTTGGATGAGAGATTTGGGAGGGAGAGGATAGGTGATTTAGCTTTTGTGTATTTTCTTCTCTCGTTTGTTTGTTAGTTTGTTAATATAGTGCGACGAGGTAAAAGAAGTAATATAGAGAATTGAGATATCGGTAGATGAATGACTCTTGAGCCGCATGAAAAAGGTTAATATAATAATACAACCAACCATGTAAAAAGTTCAAAATTAGATATTTTCAACCTTGTCTACCTTGTCTATCCATCAAGAATGAACGTTGAAGATGAGATTGAAAGTAGTCCGTTTAGAAGCATAACTATCTTAGTATATATATATTTTCTTCTTACATATCTAAATACAATTTCTTACTTCTCTTATACGGAGTATAAGAGAAGTAAACTTGGAAATTCAGTACTACCTAGGTGTGTCATAGTCACCGGATCCGAGAAACCAATGAGAAAGAAATAAAATGAAAATGAATATCGGTGGCCGAGAAATGAAACGAGAAGGGAAGAGATGGATGAGATGGGTTACACCATTCATAAAAAGCCTAGATAATCAGCCCTGATGAAATTGATACATTGGCGGAGTTATGGTAAAATGGTTGTGATCAGAACATGGGTGATTGAGTATATGTTGAGTTTTTTCTTTTTTGGTAGAGAGGAGAGGCAAGAGACAATAGAAAATGGGGAATCATTCGGTTTATGAAGAGTATATATGTATATATGTATATATGTACCAAGTATATAGAGGTATTGTGATTGATTGTTTGATAACTCTTCATTTTCATTTTCATTTTCATTTTCATTTTCATTTTCATTTTCATTTTCATTTTCATTTTCATTTTCATTTTCATTTTCATTTTCATTTTCATTTTCATTTTCATTTTCATTTCATTTCATGTACCGTATGCAGACAGAGTAGGGGTGAATACTTTATGAGGGGGAATGAAACAACAAGCTTTTTCATATCTAGCGAAAGCGAAAGAGTTGAATATACCTAGTAATTCAACTCAAAAGCCACAATAAGCCATGGAAATCCAAGTCATCCAATCTAGACCAATCGTTAGAAATTCCTTATATTTTCTTTTGAATGTCACTATTAGGTACGTACTTGATTAATACCGTGTGCTTACAACTAGGTAAGCTTGAGGTAAGGTACTCACGAATCGCTCGAATATATCTACTTAGGTTCTTAGTAAACCTTGCTATTCCGAGTCCCGAGTCCCAACCTTCTCTAAGAGTTAGGAATCTATCTAGTAGTAGTAGTAGTAGTAGGTATTATATATATTGTATCTAAGGATTCTTTAACTTTTTAATAGATAAATACCAGGTAAATAGATAATATCAATAATAAATGCTGTATTACCTTTTTAATTCTTTTAATAGTACGTACTACCTAGTGATAAGTAAACTTCATTCAATTTATGCGACAGAGATGTTCCAAATCAATTTCATAGTAACCTAGGCTATCATTATCACTATCATTATCATTATCACTATCTAGATGTCTATCAATGTCAATGTCAGTGTCAGTATTCGTATCGGTATTAATTAGTATTAGTATTAGTATCAGTTTCATTTCTTCTTTTTATAATTTCCTTACTTCTCTTATCAAACCTTCACTCATAACACACTCATAATATACTCACTCTACTCTCTCGAATTTCACCCTTCACTCTTTTGAAGGCGACCCTTTCCTCCGCACTTTTAACTTTTAATCTTTGACTTATGGCTCTGATTCCAATTCCAATTCCAATTCCACTTCAACCTCGACTTCGACTTTAAATTCTACGCCACATTGATACATACATGTATTATACTCAGAACTCAAATACTCACTTTTCGTGAAATGAACACTACCTAGGTAACTTGCCCTCCTAGGTAATTTTGACTTTTGCTTGTCCTACCCTTCCCTTTCCTTCCCTTCCCTTCCCTTCCCTTCCCTTCCCTTCCCTTATTAAGTTCTAAATTATTTTGAAGCCTGAATTGTGACAGGTGAAAAATAAACATAGAAAAAATAAAAGAGTGTAACCCATTTCTTTCTAGGGTGGCACACACTTAGAAACTCTTTTGCACTTACCATCAGTGACTACCTACTCGAGCTACTCACTCTGTACATGCATTACCTACCACCACCCACCACCACCCACCTATCACACTTCATTCAGCTTTCCCATCCATCTAGAAAAAGAGCTAAAAGCGCTATTTCTTTCCGTAAAAAGGCTGGGCTGGGGTCACACTCATTTCTTCCCCCCTCCCCCCGTTCATTTTCTCCAAAACCAAATCATAATCCCAGTCTTTCTTGTCATTCGATTCCTTCCATAACTTCCCCAAGAAAAAGACAAATCCCTTTTCCCCACACCCTAAATTCTAGGTCGAACATCCATCTTCATTCATTGTCAGCAGTCTTTTAGAGACGACCCGACCCATTCACCTCTCATATCACCCCCCTCCTCCCGCCCTCTATCTCGTGCGCGCGCTGCCTCTCAATTACTATTCTCGATCTTTCAACCACGTGCTGAATTATACTGGACAAGGGAATGCTTCTCGGCTTTGCTATTTGCAGGAGATTATTCATCGTCCAATGGGCATGCCAATTTCTATCCACGAAAATCCGGTGATCATTAACGATCTCGACTTACATCAAACCCATCCTCACATCCTCCAACGTTCATTAATTCACCACGCCAACCTGACGACCAATTCTATTACACCATGGTAATAGCCATGACCTGGCACAAGCCCGATAATGTTGCCGGCTCATCGGCGCCGGCTATCATGATAGGTTTATTCGTCGCGACAGGAGGTCTCTTATTTGGCTATGATACTGGGTGAGTAACTGGCATGGAAAACAATTCAAGACTCGATGAAAGCTGATATATGGGATTAAAGTACAATATCTGGAGTAATGGCAATGCGTGCCTTTCGCGAACAATTCTCAACTGGTTACGTTGATCCTTCCGACAATGAATTATCCATAACGCCGAGTCAATCCGCTCAAATCGTTGCAATCTTGAGTGCCGGAACATTCTTCGGAGCATTACTTGCTGCGCCTATGGGTGATCAAATTGGTCGACGGATATCTCTCATTATTTCTGTCGCTATATTTTGTATTGGGGTGGCACTTCAGACTGCTGCAATGCAGATTCCGATGCTTATAGCTGGAAGGTATATTACATTATTTCGAATATAGTATACAAAGAAGACTGACCCTTCTATAGATTCTTTGCGGGCCTAGGCGTTGGAATTATATCTGTTCTCGTTCCTTTGTATCAATCAGAGATGTCACCGAAATGGATTCGCGGAACTCTTGTATGCACATATCAACTCGCCATCACTTGTGGACTTCTTCTCGCCGCCGTCGTCAACATATTTACCCAAAGTATTGATGGGCCAAAAGCTTTTCGAATCCCTCTTTCAATACAATTCGTTTGGGCAGGCATTCTCTTCCTTGGCCTTGCTTTATTACCCGAAACACCTCGATATCTCATCAAACGTGGTCAACATCAGGCAGCTGCTTCATCTTTAAGTCGCCTTCGTCGCCTTGACATAACGCATCCTGCTTTGATAGAAGAATTGGCGGAAATTGAAGCGAACCATGAATATGAGTTGAGTCTAGGTTCTTCATCATATAAAGATATTTTCCTAGGCTCGCCGCATCTAGGTCGTCGACTTCTAACCGGCTGTGTTCTACAAATGCTTCAGCAGTTGACTGGATGTGTAAGTACATTCCTTCCAATGATGAATTAAATTACTAATAATCTGAATAGAACTTTATCTTCTACTAGTGAGTATTATTAACGTTACTCTTTGTAGTATCGCATGCTCTCTTTGAAATATGCAGTGACTGACTAGCTATCATAGTGGTACGACTTTCTTCAAGAATGTCGGAATTTCGTCACCGTATGTTATTCAACTTATTTCAAACATAGTAAATACTGTCTCAACCATCCCTGGAATGTTTCTAGTCGAATCATTAGGTCGTCGTCGTCTTCTTATGCTAGGTGCAGCAGGAATGGCAGTTTGCCATTTCTTGATTGCATCGGTTGGAACTGCAGCACACGAAGAAGCGAGAGCAGTGAATCTAGTAATTATTGTATTCGTTTGCCTATTTATCTTCTTTTTTGCTTCATCTTGGGGACCAGTCGTTTGGGTCGTCACATCAGAAATTTTCCCATTAAAGGTTCGAGCCAAGTCCATGTCGATCTCCACCGCTTCGAATTGGCTTCTCAATTTCGCCATCGCTTATAGCGTTCCATATATGACCAGCAGCGGACCTGGTTATGCAAATCTTCAAGCAAAGATATTCTTTCTTTGGGCTTGCTTTTGTGTAATCGCGTTTGTATTCGTATGGGGAATGGTATACGAAACAAGCAAAATTAGTCTTGAGCAGATTGATGAGTTATATGAACGAGTCGAACATGCTTGGAATAGTAATAACTTTGAACCTAGTTGGAGTTTTCAAGAAATGCGAGATGGAGGCGCATCTGCAAGTGGAATCCAACTACAACTTGCTGATCAAGAAGAACCGAGGAGACGAACAGGTACAAGTGCAAGTGCAACAGGAAGTGAGGGTACTATGTCTGAGGAAGATAAAATCGTTGCGGGATTAGGAGATGTGGATTTGAGTTATTAATGACTTTTCGAGAGCTATTCAAGACTTTGGGTATTTTAAGTACAGTATTATATTATGTTTCAAGCGACGGAGTTTATTGCTGTTGGAGTTTTATGGAATGGAATGGATGGATGGTAGGATGGTTTGCGTATGGAATGCGTATGAATTGCGTATGGTGTAGGGTGGGAAATGAAATATGGTTGGCCTTTGGGGTTGGGTTGGGAATTGTGATTGGGGATCTTTCTGGACGAATGGGTCTACAGTATCTACCGCAGGCGAAATTTGGGGAATGTTCAAGAATGGGGATGGGATGGGGTTTATACCAAATTCAATGCAAATGAGCATATATTGCCCAATAGCGATGTAGGGCGATGTATATGATAAATCGGATAAGAACTAGCTGGCTAACTGAACCGGATCAGATAATATCTGAAATGGATCGATATGGGTTGGTCTAGCATGGGATGGGGGTTCTTTGTGCGCATATTTGAAAATGATTTGATACTTGTGGGTGTAGTATGAAATGATAATTCTTTTTTATATTAATCATCAAAATGATGGTGTTCAATTTTTAGTGCTTGCTTATATGTGTATCTAGGTATGTATTGATTTGAGAGGGAAATCAAGATGGATAAACTTTTACATCAGGGGTTCTTTATTAGAACAAATAATCAACGATCAATACCTAGATATACAAATCCCCCATCCATCCACATCCCCTTCCGCTTTTCCTCCACGTCCACATCCACTTTTCCCTTTTTTCCATTCTTCGATCAGTCCGCACACGAAGCCGGCAATTTTTTAAACAATTTCTGCGTTTTGCGAAGGGCGTCTAGAGGATTACGATGCTCAGATTGAGGAGCGGACTTGGTTTTGGGCTTGGAATCACTTCTTTCTAGAGAGCTTTGGCGTTGTTTGGGATTGGTAGTGGGATTGGAGCTGGAGCTAGAATTAGAGCAGGAGCTGGAGGTGCTTGATCGTGAGGGTGGAGGGGGGGGAGGCACGGAATGAGTACGAGTAGAATGGAATTTGTGGCTACGATTATTGGGATTGAGAGATTGGGAAGAGAAGAGGGAGGAGGAGGGGGAATTTTTTAATTCGTGTGTGGATTTGGTGGTGGAATTGGAGGTGGATCGGGATCGGAGTTCAAAACTTTCGTGGTTATTTCTTCTCTGCGAGGAATCCCTGTGGAATCCCTGTCTTCTGTTTTTTTCTCTGAGGATTCCGGTTCCGGTTCTTGTGGGGAGCGATTGGGATCTTGGAGGGAGAGGGATGTTAGATGAGGAGGAGGATAATGCTAATGCTTTTAAACAATACATGTGACGATTTGAACGTGCGAGATCTTGTCGGCCGCGCTCGTAGAGCTCGGAGATGTCGATGGAGAGGTTTTCGTTATTGTCGTTGGGGGATTTGTTTTTGCTGCCTCGTTTTTTTGAGGGGGGGATGCTGGTATTGATTGTGTGGAAGATTTGGGCGAGGAAGGTGGAGGGGGTGAATTGCTGGGATTGTTAGTTGGAATATGGAGTGGAAGGTTGAAAAGAAATGAGGAAAGGGAAAAGGAGGAGGAGAAAAAAAAACATACCGGACCACCCTTCTCCTTCGACCTCTCATACAACTCCTCATATTCCCGCAACAAAACTCCATCTTCCAAGATTGTAATATTTTTCTCCCACCATACGCATGGGATGGCGGGTTGATTAATATCAACTTCGTATTCTTCCCAGTGTTTCGAGAAGTGCGAACGATTGATGCTAGCGGCGAAGTGGGGACTCGGGGTAAGGGAATTTTTGGGAAGGGGGTGGAAATGCACTGGGGGAGGAGGAGTGGAAGAGTGCTGTGAAGGAGGGGAGAAAGTGAGACATTTGCCGTGGGCGTAAAGAGTGTTGTCTCTGGTGGTGAGGGAGCCGTGGGTCCAGGAGAAGAGGATGGGGTTTTTGGCGGGAGAGGTGCAGGAGGGATACGGATTGGGGATTATGTAGAGACCTGATTTGTTGGGGCCGGATCGATTGGTTAGTTTTAGTAAGGTGCGGGTTTCGTTCCAGATCCAGGATTCTTGGGAGTTGCTGGGTTGGATTTTGGAGACTTGGAGGAGGATTTTGAAATTGGGATTGGAAGAAAGAGGGATTTCGGTTTGTGGTTGGGTTTTGGGGTTGGATTTGGATTTGGATTTCTTGGTTTTGGGAGGTTTGAGATTGAGACTCTCGAGCCAGAGGAGGAAGAAGGGTGGAAGAAATAACTATTGTTGATGAGTATGTATGTTAGTAGGTGGGTGAGGAAACTTTGAGTTTATATCTTCCGAAAGGGAGGTTCTTCAAGATGAATAGTGTATAGATATCATAACATCATCATCGTAAAATCACATCACATCACATAACAACGCAAAACATACCTCATCAACCGGAATTTCCCCTCTCCTAACCCTCTCCCCAAACTCCTTCAACAATCTCCTCATCCCCACACTCCCCTCCACTATCCCAAACTCCTTCACTCTTCTCGTAACCATCGCTTCCCCATTATCCGAATCGGGGCAGCGTTCATATATCTGCGGCGCGGAACGTAGTTCCCGGAGCTGGAAATCGTAGAGTTCGCGTCGGGAGGCTTTCGAGATGGAGTTGGAGTTAGAGGAAAGCCGCGATTCTAGGATCGCTTGCTCGTGGAAATTGATGGTGTACCAGGTGGTGGGAGTCTGTAGGTAGATGATCCAGGGAGTGCGGATGCCGGGTTTGGAAATATTTTGGTGCGGGGTTTGTGTGTAGTGTAGGGTGCAGGTGGGGATTTCGGGGGGAGGCATGGGGAGTAGAGTTTTTTGTGTGTGTAAGAGAAGGAAAGAGAAGGAAAGAGAGAAAATTGGAGTTGGGATGATGATTTGATGGGCTTTTGTTATTATTTGGACATGTCGGAAGGCAGACTAGTAACCAACATCTCATCTCGGTCGGTCGTATGTTTGGAAGTTGCGGCTTGAGACCAGAGACCGCGCCCATGTATCGGGAATCCTATCTCTGATAAATGACATTGAGGTCTACTTTTGTGGCTTTGGTTTGGAAGGCCCGGGTTAAGGATTCTATTAGAGTTTGTTGTTGTGTTTGGAGTAGAACTTGGAGGGTTAATGGAATGTTAGGCGTGTTGGATTTATGGGATATTCAGGGAATGATGATGTGGGTTTGAGGTAGATGGGAATATGCAAAGGAGAGGATGAGGCAGGGAGAGGATCTTCATTGTAGGTTTGCATGTAAATTAGCTATAAAGACTGAGTCCGGGACTTTCCCCTCCTTTGCTATGCTGTGATTTGAATAGATGCGTAGGTAGGCAGAGAATGAATTACTAGTATGGATAGATTTGGATTAGAATAATCAGATCATTTGAGATATTGAATTTGATTGGAATATTAAACTATTTTCAATGTTTCTAATTGCTTTTAGATATTCAAAATCTTATATTGTTGGGCTATGGTCTAGACTATTACATACCTTGCCGGCGGTGGATTGATTCTTCGAGAGGGAGCAAAGCATTCATGGGCACTGCAGACGTTATACTCGAACTACAAATATGAATCAAATGCACCAATTATAACTGAATACCCCAAACCACATCTCTAATTCCAAGAGCCTTATAGTGCATCCGGCATTGCTCTCGATCAGTCGAAAGATTTTCAATAAATCACTCTAAAGATAAGATTTCCAGCCGTGCACTCCAGTTAGCTCCGGGTATTTAGTTCACATCCACGCAGGGTAGTAATATACCCGTAACCACTCAAATCATCTCATCCCCAAGCGCCATCGATATCATTTTCTTACCATTTCCTAATTCCACCTAGTTCTTACTCTTCACCCCCACAAAGCTTCATCCCCGCACTTTCATTGGTTCTATTCTCAATACCTCACTCAACCTTTCACATCGACATGCAGGCTCAGCGCTTAAATCAGCTCTTCTTGATAATTTCTCATTGGAAGGTTGATTTCTTTCCACCCCTCCTCCACGCCTCCCTTGTACACCATCTAAAATGTGCCTTTCCGTTATATTAATAAATCATGGATGGCCAGCCGTTCAGGAACTTGAAGAGACGACGTTCTGATTTCTCGATATTTCAATGCCTGTTCGATATCGACGGTGTATAATATAATCACATTATTTGATCGCTGGCGATTGACTCATATATCATTACGCAAACATCGAACGAACGAAACATATCTATCTATCTATCCAGCTTATTCTCGCATTACGATCATCGCACGACTTATCTCCCGATCCATCCGCGATACTTATACATTCATCATGGTTTTCGGATGTTTTTCTTCACCTATCATGAAGCGGAAATGGAAGTTTCCCAAGGTTATCATCTGGCTTAATGTAATCGAACTCGCGGGAACCGTCGCAGCACTCGTCATGTTCGGTATCGCAGATCCAGATTTATATCGAACGAAAATGTGGCAAATTGGTTATGATAATGGATTTAATAGTAGCCCAGATGAGGTTTTATATGCATATGCGAATTATCGTCCATTGCCAAAGATTGCTTTTGTTTGGAGTCAGACGTGAGTTTTATTTCTTTCGTCGGAGGATGTTTAAGATGAGAGGAGTAGCTTGAGAAGAATTCAAACTGATTTCATGCCTTTTAAATATAGATTACAAAATTTCAATATTGGAATCTCGGTTCTTTCGATGTTCATCCAACTTTGCAAAGTTGTCATGTTCATTATGCACATTTGGTATCCTCTTCTCTCGACTATTATAAATGGACTTCTCACAGTCTGTTGGATTGTCAGTATATACGGACAAGCCGGACCAGATCATACGGATCCAGAACATCCAAGTAATGTGGCTTGGTATATTGCAAAGAGTTGTTCATATGCTGCACCTAGTGGAAATGAACATTATTGTCAAATGGCAAAGGGAACTTTCGCTGTTACGGTATTTATGATGTATGTCATTATTTCTTCAATTCTATTTACTATGAATCCAAAACTTACAAATAAATAGGGTCGTCTTTCTCGCAAACACAATTCTCGGTATCCATTCTCTAATTCCTTCACGCCTCGAACGTTCAATCAATGCACTCGATCTCGAAGATAATATTGAAACATCTACCAAAGCAGGCAAGAGAGTAAAGACAACAGATTCTCCGGATTCGGAGAGACAATGGGAAATGCAGAATATGCAGCAAAGCATGGATCCTTCCAAACAACCATTTACACCAAGAACTTTGGCTTTCAAATCTTTGGATAGACAATTACCGTTGAGGGCTACTTCGGCACCGAGATTTGCGTAAATATTGTTGTGGATTTTGGGTAGGGAGTTGATGATTTGATCATTATTGGATGGGGTGATTATTTATGATTGTCTAATTGATAGGCATCATGTGGGAGGACAAATAAGACCACAATTTCGGGACGAATTTGTTTCATGATTTGGGATGGCCAGAAAATGGACCAGCGAGAAGGAAACATGGACAAGAAATGGGTACGGAAGCGGCCGTCAATTGAGATACCAAGGGAATGGGAAGGAATTTGTACAATGTGTTTTAATGTTCACGAGATACTGAGATATTGGGTTCTTGTTTTTTGCTTCTATGTTTATATCATTTGGGTAGTTTGATAGGTGGTATCCTACCAATATTAAGGTTATGAGATTTCTGATTCAATACTCAAGGGATCTTATCACCCAAACTTCATTTTCAATAATTGTCTAATAATTCAATTCAATGCACCGCAACGCAACATATGCATCTATTAAGCAAAAGAAATAAATCAGAAAGAAAGAAAGAAAGAATCCGCCCTAAAGAGCAGAATCAAAAATGAAGCGAAAACTATCTAAACCCCTCTTCCCAACCCCATCATCCAGAAATCCAGAACTTTAATAAGTAAATAAGAGAAATAAAATAGAGAGAGTAAACTAAACCAACGCCAATAACTTAATACCAGCAATTTTGCTCTCTCTCTCTCTCTTCCCAATCCCTCTCCATGAACTCCCCCATCAAATAACCCATCCCATCAAAATCCCACTCAGCAAAGCATAAGAAAAGAAAATAGTAAAACAACGCCAATAACTTAATACCAGCAAGCAAATTTCAACTCCTCTCTACGCTCTGAACTCCATCCATGCATGTGTGTATCTATCTATCCATCCATTTTCGAAAATAAAATAGAGTAAATTGAAATAAAATAAAATGAAAATCCGACCAAGGAAATAAATGATTGAATAGATGTAGATCTCCTCTCTTCTTCTGAATGATCTCGACATCTGCGCTGTAGTGTAAGTATCTAATTAGAAGTGAAATTTATTATGATGTATTGTATCGTGATGCAATAAAGCATATCTTTTTGCAAAAAGAAAGAAGGAGATAAATGAAATGAATAAATGAACCAAAGAAAAAAGTATCAGTGTGTAAATAGCTTTAGTCAGCGAGAAGAGCTTGCTTTAGCTAGGTAGGTTGTGCAAGTATCGTTGTTGATTCATGTTCCAGAAATGGTTTTGTCGAAATCGATATCGTTGGAGTCTAGTCGAGATGAAGGAGGATTTCATCGGGGCTGATATCGTAATTCCCTTCTTCTGTGCCATGGAATCGAGAAGTCTTTTGTTCAACCTGAGAATTGAATGTTGGGAGCAAGGATGAAAGATCTATGCTTGTTGAGATGTAGGACATGCGCGTAATTTCGTATCGAAAATGCATCTTCGATGAATAAAGAAATCGATGGGACCAAGCAAAGCAGACAAAGCAAAGCAATAAACCCACCACCATCAACCTCATCAAGATCCAGAAGCAATCTACCAATGACCCCTAAAGGTAGCCGGTACACCATGTCCATTAATCCGATCTTCCCGGAAAGAATCCCATTCACTATGTTTTCTTCCACTCTCAATCCACAACTTATCCTGGACCGTCGCCGCACGAATCCCATACGCTCCTCTTCTACCCAAAGCCTGGTTGCTAATCGGTCGTTGCACTTCATCGATTTCATGAAAGATTTGACGGCTCTCATCAAGCTCTCTCTTCTTCTGAAGTTTTCGAGCTAAACCTCTGATTCTGCAGCCTTGAGGTGTACTCTTGAAGATGCGGAGAAATTTACCTATATCGTTGGTGTTCCATTCTCCTTGGACTGGAGCTCCGGGAATACTGGGAATGCTAGGCTCCCAGCACCATGCTTTGATGATGCTGAACTTTTCTAATTTGTAGTGGTCGTTTTCCTGGTTTAAGTATTGGAATAATTTGCAGGCTTGACAGATGGGTTGGTCAACGGGATCGAGTTTGTATTGTCGTATCATTTGGTATGAGAACCAGACTCCGGGGAGGAGATGTCCACATTGACAACACATGAAACCTTCTGCCATCCTGGAGAAAGAATGCTGTTAGTTTGATGATATATGAATAATGGGGGTGTCCAAAGAAAGGAAGTGATAACATACCATTTCACACCCTCGGTTTTATTCGCAATGCCTTTTCCTTTCAAAGCCTCGTGATATTTCTCAACCTTGCCACCAAAATCTCCATATGCAACATGGGCAATAACATGATCGACCGTTACGTCATCATCCATCAGGATCTTGAGAGTTTCCTCTACCAGCATACAAGGCGACTTATCCAACCATTGTCTAAACATAGTATGTTTAGAAACAAAATCAATACCCTGAGCTTTCGACTGACGAAGAAGACTATGAACTTCCTGCCAAATTGCAATTCGAATATCAGCAACATGCATACCAGGATCATCCCAAGTAACACCATATGAATACTCTCCCCCTAATCTTCTCTCTCCTTTCTGATCACCGGCTTGATGGAAAGGATAGGGACCAACATGGTATGCTGGATAGAAATCTAAATCGACTTGGTGCTCGCAGCCTCGAAGACGATCTCGTGTAATGATGTTGAGGAGTTCGATACCGTCGCCAAGATGGATCAATTCACAGTTGTAGACACCGAGGGTTTTGAGCTTGCGTATTTCGGGAATGACTAAGGCGAGAATGTGGGTGGTGAGGAAGGGAACGTGATGTAATTGGATGTTTTGGAGGAATTCGCTGAAGTTGTGCATAGCCATACCTGATGAGAGTAAATTAGTGATTTGATTCGATTTGAAGAAGAGAGAGGAGGAAAGAAACTTACACATCTTATTCAAGTTCTTGATTTGAGTAACATAGTTGATAGGTTCCGTATCCCTAGTAGGTGTGACCACAACAACTGAAGCTGCTCTAGCTTCGAAGTCATTGTCCTCTCTCGGTACATCGCAGCCTTCGAAACAACCTCCAGTCATGTCCCAAATGCCCTGTAAGTATCGGTCAGCCATGTACCTAGTGCATTAACGATAAGATAAACCAAAACTTACAGTAATAGCCATCAAAACTTCCCATGATCTCTGACTAGTTCGAGAAAGGGCAGAAGCATTGCTATGGTTCTCCCAAATAAATTTGAGAAGAATGGCATCAATACCTTCTACTTGAAGTACTTTGATCAATGTACTTTGATCTTGATTGTGTTTTGGATGTTTGAACACATTTACCCTCCAGTTAAAAACAAATGGTCCCTGAAGTATGTAGTTAGAATAGTCTCATCATAAACAGTGAATAAATATCATACCAATGAAGCCAACTTCTTGAATCTATCTTTTTCACCTGTGAAAGGCCAGTTAACCAAATTGGGGAAAGGTTCTGTTGGTTCTGTGGCTTCTGGTACATCGTCCCAGGCATTTGCTGCATTAGTATCTTTCTCAGCAACTACAGCAGGTTGAACACCCCAATCAAGGTTTGCAACAACATTATTAGAATTTTCCTGTTCGGGAGGATTAGGAAATGCAACATTAGTTGGTACTGTAGCCCAAGGACTCTTAGTAGCTGGTGGACTCGTCACATTAGCAGAGACTGCAACATCTGGACTTGAAGGAGCCGCCTGTGTGAGGATTGCAATTGCTCTCTTTTTGGTGCACCATGGAACTTCAACTAATTTGAGTGCAGGATTGATGACATATGCAGGGAGCGTAGACCATTTTGCATTTTCGGGTACAGTAGACCATGCAGCTGGATCCAGATCAGAAGGAGCCTTCAGTTTGGTAGTGCCAGGAAGAGGAGGATGTTCCCAAATGGATCCTTTGGCAGGTACAGAATTATTGGTGTAATATCTCAAAACGAATTTGTTTGAAGTGGATCCTGGAACAAATGTAGTCTCAGTGGAGTTATCATTTGTCTCTGCAGGCTTTTTCTTGGCAGTCTTTGCAGAATTATTTCCAGCTTGTGATTTTTGCTGATCCAGAGAAGGCCAGATCCATGCATTTGTTCCATTAGAAACTTCAGGGACAAATTTTCTTGGGGCTTGCTTCCAGATTGGTCCTTTCTTCGAAGCATGTATTGCATGTGTGACCCATGATTGTTTACCACTATGTTGACCCTCATTGGCCTTGACTTTGGGTTTACCTTTGTTACCCATGATGAATGGTGTATCAAAGATCTAGTAAAAGTTAGAATAGAACTTTTCCGACCCGATGTTGGGGGCTGTGGTGCCGAAGATATGACCAGTGGGAGGGAGGTACAGCACATGACAAATCTCGGAAAAAGGCCAATGCGACTGAAAGAAAATAAAGGGCTGTGTATTCGAAGAACAAACAAGCTTTATTAATGACTTACAAGTATTTAATGGTTCAATCTATGCAATGCAAAGAATTCTTGAATCGACCAGCAAGAAATACTTGAAATATCAAGCAAATTTAGTAAGACTAGTCGGATGTTATACACATAAATGGTGCCTGCTTTGTTTGGCACAGCCTGAAAAACGTATTAGCATCAAATCTAGACAGTGGAGGAAATCTGTTAAAAGGTGAAGTGCGGGGTAATGATGATGGAAATGGTTCGAGGATGGGAACCTTGAACAAGCTATAAAATTAGGGGCTTTGGAAGAAAGTGCGACTTTCTGGTAGGAAAGAGGAAGAGGATATGTTTGGAGATTGTTTTGTGAGGGTATATCTAAAGGATACTACTTACAGATCTTCATGTACTTCGTAAATCCCCTTTCAAGAAATCAAAGCTTCACTTGTAAGGAAGATACTTTGAATTCTATGTGACTCAAGATGACAAGCCTTATTTGAGGTCTGTCAAAAGCAAAAGAGGTTAAGGGAAGTAAAAGTGATATCTCAAAATTAAAGGTAGAAGACGGCGCGCGCCTTGAAGATATCAAGAAAAAGAGATAGTAAATGCAGAAGCGCAAAGAATCAATAGCCAACTAAACTTGCAAAGACCAAGAAGCTATCAAGTAATAAGTGGATGGGAGTTAAGGGTTCGGGTTCAGGTTCGAGATGGAAGAATGGAAGATAGAGGTTGAAAGAAGAGGATGGATAGAAGGCTCAGGAGAAAAGATAAGGTTCCAGGTCAAGAAGAGTCAAATATCATGCTTCAAACCACCGGGGTCATTCGGAAAAGGAAAACCGGGGTCATCTATTTATGGAACAAGGGAGAGCGGAGTTGGATGGTAAGATATCCACTGTGCGACGACGAGGTGGATATTTGCAGTGAATGTTGTTGACTGTGAATCATATTTGAAGGCTTAGTGAATGCTAAATCAGGCAGCGACGATTCTAGTCATCCCATCTCGCAATTTGAAAGAAAAGTAAATAATGTCTAAAGATGTTTATCATGTGTTGGTTCACTAACAGAGAGCCAAGCAGATTTTGATGACCGCTCCTCAAAGTGTTCATACCCATCAAAGAAATCCATTGTCGTCTCACATGAACTCAGGGGAGCACTTGAAGTATACAATCCAGTATCAGGTAGTGCAGTTCAAGGTTTGGAGAACACATGTTTACTGCTAGCTTGATTTGAGTTCTCAATTCCAGAGCAAAACATTCCATTCGACTTCAAGATACTTCACTATCCTTGCCGTTTTCTCCTGAATCTTTGTGTGAGAACAAGTATTTTGACGTCAGCCATAGACATTGGTAAGATTCCATAAGAAAAATCACTACATGTCTATAAGTGACCTTAACATTCTTCGTCCTCTGATTTCTGCCACTGCAAATTCTTTCCCCTATAAAATCTTGACTTCTCAAAGATTCAAGACTGTGAATCTTGTTTCAATACAAATGAGATGTGAACTCATAACATCCATCTCGAGATAGAAGGGTGGACTTGAATATCATTGTTGGGATTATGATGGCTATGTATACCCCCCAACAAATACCAACTCCTTGAACAATGAAAAGGTTTGACTGCTTACAGAAGTGAATTGGTGAAGCAAAATGTGGTTCACACATCATGCACACTTTAGAGGTGAGTTAATAAAAATACATGCTTCATATAACAAACAAACAAACCCCAAAGAAACACCCAAGACTAGTCGAGAGCATTAGATATCAAGGGCATCAATACAGCAACTCCCTAATCACCACCAGCAACTTCAATCCACGAAGAACCCCATTCTAAACTGTCCAAAAACAAAAGAACATCAATTCCATCCATAGCAACACCATACTAAAAAACCTGACAAGAATTCTCACTTGTACAACTCTTTAACAGTAACCAGTAGAGAAGATCTCATCATGATTCATATCGAGGATATAAAATGAATTTCAGTTGTGCAACTTTCAGAAGTGTCATGGAGTATGAGTATAGTCTTATCAACACCAGACGAGAGCTCTTGAAAACATTATGAAATGATGATAGTGATGACAACCACAATAGCAGCAGCAGTAATAACATACAAATGATCTTGATAAAACACCTTACTTAAAAAGAATTTCAAAACTGAATTTCAAAGCAATAAAAATATAGATGGCAGCAATAGCAATAGCAAAATCAAAAATAATTTGATCTTATCAGCAGCAAAAAACTAAAAACACATGAATTCAAGCAAAAATCAATTTCACCATCCCCAAACCATCAAATCCTCCTCCTCCAATCAAATCACCATTCCTACATGAGCAGTACATGAGCGGTGAGTAATCACCTGCCCTACCCAGCAACCTACCTTTCCCTTCCCCATTTCCCATTCGTCGCGGATCACATCGCCCAAAAGCGAAGGCAAGCGACAAAAAGTGATTGAAGTGCGATTATGCAACACTTTGCAAGAATCTCTCGGCATTGCGTTTTTGCATGGATATCCCATTCCATTTCCCCCAAACCACATTTATGGTTGACATTCGATCTATCAAGAATTTTTGTAGAGCGCCAGGGGTGTTCACACCGCGTGTTGAAGATACCTACCTACCACACTTTGAATCAGCTTCCTTGACACAACCTTGATAAACGTTTTTGGTCATTCGCGAGTACGAGGTTTGCAGGATGGAGATCGAGAGGTTAGTTTGGTGTACTTCGTGTGGGTTAGAAAGAGTAGGAATGAATGATGTTGATTCATATCTGAGTCATGTTACCCCTCGGTGTACATCTGTGGTGTTGCGATTGGATAAGGCCCCCGCCTAGGAGAATATCAAAATCGACCCCTCCTTGTGAAAAATTGTCAAGGCATTCCTAGATTGCTGAAGGAGGAGAATCTTGGATCTTGTGGTTTGGATGTAGAAACTGGATTTTCCGATACCCCAGGTGAGAGATTGGGAAAGATCGAGGCCAAGGTGAAAGGAAATGGGGCGGTGGGTGGAATAAGGTTGGTTGGTGGATGTGGGAGGAGATAAAGCCTTATCGTCGTGTGACTGACTCTCTGGATGGAATGATGTGAGATTTTTGGGAGGAATAGGATGTTTGTTATGTTATTGTTAAATCTTCGAATGTATAGTACCTGAGTGGTATTTCGAGGAAGTCAATTGAGCGTTTCTTTGAGGTATACTGGATGATTAGCTTTAACGACAACCTTGATGCGTATAGATATCATAGAGTCAATGTAGTAGTAGTAGCTTTCTCCTTCTCTGTTCCTTAATCAAAAGTTGCAAATGAAGATAAGGCAACAATAGATTGACCTTGATATAAAAACCTTTCTTTCACCTTGTTCTATTTCTCAATACCTACCTACCTATTGTGTAGTCAGTACCTCCTTCTTCATCAATAAAATAATAATAATAAATCGATTGATCCCTTCCCTTTCGATGATCAGACGACATTTCCAAGATCTTATGTACCTAAGTATGTACCACACATGTGCACACATGTCAGTAAATGAGATAAAATATCTTAGCAAACTCATGCTGATGCTCCACAGCAAAGTTCCACATGAACTTAGTTAATGATGTGGGCACCAACCAACACTATAATTTTACGGTAGCTCAATGAGTAGTGAAACCCTTCCGAAATGGTCTTGGACGGACCAATAGTTATATTTTAGTGGTATGTAGGGAAATTGGGGGTTTGAGGGTTGTCAAAATTTACGAGTACTAAGGACAGTAGACTGAAGTAGACTGGAGTAGGAGTAGGAGAAAGTTTGGATGATGTCTGAGGGTTTATTTTGAGGGTTTGTTCTGAGGGTTTGTTCTGAGGGTTTGTGTTCTAGAAGATGGAAGGAGAGAGAGAACAGAGTGAAAGCAAGAGGAAGGAATTATTTGGGTTATTCCTGTAACCCAATCAAGGTATGAAGCTGAGAAAGTTTTAATGCATTTGAGTTGCATGAAATCCTATGTCATACTTTCTACTCTATATAATGAATGATCATGATGCTACCTCCCTAGGTAGATATATATATATTGAATCCTAGTAAACTCAATCATCAATTGTCCATATGTAGATACATACATACCTACTCCAATGTTATCACGAATCACCAAGACTCCCCCCAAAACCAAAAGAGGGACAAACATCAAGTATCAAAGTCAAAAATCAAAGTCAAAAATCAAAAATAGTTCTGGAGATGGATAAAACCGACACCTTTCAAAATTTCACACTTGTTGTTCACATGGTCAGAACGCCAACGCCAACGCCCTCGCCTTCCAAGCTTAGAGCACAAAAATAACAATGCTTCCTCCTATTTGTTGTGCTCCATTATTTCCATTTCTCATATTTTTCTCATGGCCCCCTGGTACCGTTTGAGCGTTTGTCGTGCAATGACTCTCTCTTCCTCTCTAGTGTCTCTTCTCCCCCCTATTCATATGTGACTTTGTATATCAGAGAAGGCTGTATATTACCAAAATGGCTTATGGTACTCTGTTGCAGTAGGTATGTTGTCATACGCATATATATATAGAGGATATGTGATTTTCCCTAAGAAGTAATATTCCTTGTATACATTATTATCCTATGAGGTTGAGAAATCGAAAGATTTGGGACATCACCAAAGTAAATTTTTTTTTTGAGTGGACGGTCAAATCAAATGTTCATCCCCGACTGACCATGGTTAGGAGATAAGAAAAGCTTTGATGGTTAGAATTGGTCTGTGTTGAATATATTCAATGATTCTCAAAGAATCAATCATCAATCATCATTGGAACCCCATTTTTAATTTGGGATATGGATGTTCAACACTTTTTTCTCCCCATGATATGGATTTGAAGGAAAGGATAGGTTGTGGGAAAAGGAGTGGCGGGTACTTGTTTCTCACAGGAATATGAGTGCTGCGATGCGAGTCCATTCAAGTTGTCAAAAGATAGAGAAGCCTCCCGCTCCTAGCATATCATTCATAGATTCTGTCTATTCTACATTGTCCTGCATGTTGTGTTGCATACTGATGATATGAATAGATTGGATTGGATTGCCACTAGAGCCACACATCCAACACAACATCGGCATTCAAGTAAGACTAAAGCATGATCGCCCTACCTATTGATCATGCGAGCATAAATACCCTGTGAAAAAACCGTATGCGCCGATACGGCTTGCCTTAAAAGGGTAGAGGATTGGAGATTCTTGATCGAGTGATGGGATGATATAAGAATGATTTGTTATGGCGTGTTTACGATAGAGAGTGATGTTTGATGTTTGATGTATGATGTATGATGTTTCGATGCTTACGATATACAATATCAAAATTTGAAAGGTAGAGATGATGAAACTGGAGAAGAAATTTTGAGATTTTGGCAGGTTGTAAAGGTTAGGTGTAACATGGAAGAAAATGAATGGTCTTCCTAGTATTCTGGTGGTGGAGGATTTAGGGGATATTATGTTGCCCACTATTTGGGTTGTCGATGAAACTCTTTATGCGCCGGTATAATCTATACACTATACACTATACACTACACACCTACACCACACACCACACCATTGTAAATACATCATCTATGAATGGATTGGATGGTGGAGTGATATTGAAAAATGATTAATGAACGTGCCGTTAAAGTTTTGAACGATATTATCAATCTTTCAATTCCGATGTTTTATATTCCGTATCGTATTCTGGATTCGAGATGATGGATCGGTAGGTAGGTAGGGGGTGGTATGGAACATTTGATAGAAGATACAGGTATTCATAATCAGGAGAGGGGAGTGGGATGAGTGGCAGTCAGTTTTCAATATAATGTGTTTTCTATGGAGTAAGTGTGGTCATCGGAAAGTTAATTGATTCATATGAATATATCCATGACACTATGCCATCCATCAATCCATGGGAATCATTGTTCCATTTGTTCAATCATTTGAAGGTTTGAGGGATGGAAGATCAAAATGGAATCCACATCTAAAGTTCCAGACCCATTTTATATACCCGGGTTTAATCCAAGAGGATCAAATAAGGGATGAGAGTATTGAGTGAGGGAAGGAGAGAGGGATAGAAGATAGAGAGAGACAGAAAGCAGGGGGGGGGATTAGAAATGAGAAGATTCAAGAAGGAGAAGAAGGTAAGAAATAGGTATAGATACTGAGTGACTGTAGGTATTTTTATTACATTGGATTGAAGATTACGTAGAAGTAATGAAACCTACTTACTTGGATGTACTGAGACTGACTGACAGATAGACAGACTGTTTAGACGACTAGATGACTATATTGGAGATTACATACGCATCAAGTACTCCTTTTACTAATAAATCCTTTGGAAAGAATGGAACTAAGATTAAATGGCAGTCGGAGGTAAATATGACATAGATGATAGATGGTCTTCATCAGTACTATCCATATACAAGTGTCTCTACTGAGTCTACAAAGTACTCAAATAAATTCTATTACATAAGTGATGAATCATGAATGAGTGAGTCTTGTAGTGTATCCTAATAATAAGTATATGGTGTGAATCATTTATGTATCTATTCTCGTCGATAGCTAGCTGGTAGGTAGGTAGGTAGGTAGGTAAACCTCTCTTCATTTGAATATCACACTTCACACTTCACACCTCAAACCTCACTCACTTATTTCCTCATTCCCTCATTCACTCATCACTGACTCATCACACACTGATATTCACTCTTCACTCACTTATTAATTCTTCACTCACTCATTCACTCCATACATACCTCCTACCCAATCTGCAGTTGATTATAATAATACGGTACTTCATTTCTTTAATTTTCATAGTCTGATTTTTTTGGTGGATCCTTATTAGCCTTCACGCCTTAAAGTGGCCCTAAGTGGTCCTTGCACTCTTCAATAAACCCACTCCACCCTCAGATAGTCTCTTCTAGCCTATAGCCTTAAAGTAGTTACCGTGCCTACCTCCTACCTCATTTCGCTAGTCCTCTAGCTTTAACGCCCTTGCAAAGTCATGGTACCTAAGTATTAAAATGGTATTAAAGTACCTAATAAAAGTAAATCTGCCCATAACCATATTAGAAGGAAAGAAAAAAAAATCTCTTTTCTCTTTACTTCCCTTCCTTCTTTCCTCACACTTTGTCACCTTATTTATCTTAATAAACCTTCTTGCCACATCTTCTTGCATTTCAAAGATTTCCTCTTTGTTTACTTCAGATACTTTAAATCAGATCGAGGAACTTACGCCATCCATACCGTCAAGTTCTCCTTATCATCTATCTATCTATCATAATAATAAAAAGGATATTTGATTCATTTGATTTGTTTTTTATTTCAAAATGTCTGATATTCAAAAGCCTGTCGTCGAGGAGCCAGTCCTTGCTGCTCCCGCTCCAGTAACCACCACTACTGAAGCTCCAGTTGTTGAGCCTGTCGCCGAGCCAAAGGTCGAGGAACCAGTTGCTGCAACTGAACCAGTCACCGAAACTCCAGCAGTTGTTGAGGAGCCAACTACAGAGGCTGTTACTGATGCTGCACCAGCTGCTAAGGAGGTTACACCTGTTGAGGAGGGAATCTTGGGTTACAAGGGTCCAGGTTTACTCAAGTAAGTTATCACTCACTAAAAATATGATGTATATCTTCATTCCAGGATAGGCGCATTTGGTTCTCCATTATCTGCGCCTACTTCTAACGGTTTTAAGATGACCTCTAATTTGATCAATTTGTTCTATGAATGAAAACTAACATATTCCCTTTACAGGAGCTTCATTTTCCAAAAGAAGCATTTCTGGTTCGGATCTGAGCCAGTTGAACACAAGAACCTTTCTAGCTACCTCCGTGGTGAGAAGCCAGATGTTGGCAACCACAATGCTGCCTGGTCATCCCACACTGGAAAGGGTCTCTTGTTCTTCAGCAAGAAGTCCAGCGACAAGGCCAGCCCAGCTGGTATCTTGAACTTGGTAAGTCGATCATCCTAGCTTCATTTCTGATGAAATCCCTCTAACATGTGTTTCTACAGTCCGAAGCTTCTGATGTCTCCGAAGATGGCACTGTCGACTTCTTCTTCACCATCCACGGCCACAAGCATACCTTCCAAGCTGCCAACCTCGCCGAACGTGATAACTGGGTTGCTACCTTGAAGGTCAAGGTCGCAGAGGCTAAGGAAATCGCCGAATCTGTCAAGGAGAGTGAGACTTACAAGACCAGCCACGCTGCCTTGGTCAAACCATTCTCTGGTGCTGCCACCCCAAAGAAGGAGGCAAAGGAAGAGAAGAAAGAAGAGAAGGCTGAAATCAAGGCCGAGAAGAAGGAAGAAAAGGCTGAGGCAAAGGAGGCTAAGGAAGAACAAAAAGAGGAGCAAGCTGAAGCCAAGGCTGAGGCAAAGGAAGAGAAGAAGGAGGAGAAGGCTGAACTCAAGGTTGAGAAGAAGGATCGCAAGAGCCGTTCTGCTTCTCGCAAGGGTGATAAGCGTACTTCCATCTTCGGTGCCATTCCAGGTTTCGGAAAGAAGGAGGAGAAGACTGAGGCACCAAAGGATGAAGTTGTTGCTTCTCCATCCACTGAGGAACCAGTTGTCGCTACTGATGCTTCCGCCGCTCCAGTTGTCGATGCGCCAGTTGCTACTGAAGTCCCAGCCACCACTGAAGAAGCTGCTATTGCCCCAACTGTTGAGGAGCCTGTTGCCGCCGCTGCCCCAGTTGAGAAGCCAGTTCCAACCAAGCGTAATAGTATCTTCGGTACTCTTCAATCTAGATTCTCTCACAAGAAGCCTGAGCCTGAAGCTGTTTCCCCAGTTATTGCTCCAAAGGATGAGGAGCCAGTTTCTGAGAACGCCCCAGTTATCCCAGCTGTTGATACCACTGAGCCATTGAACACCAATGCTGAGGCTGCTCCAGCACCAATTGATACCACCGAGGCACCAGTCACCAATGGTGAGACCCCCAAGGCTGCTGAAACTCCAATCACCAAGGCCGATAAGCGCAAGAGCTCCCTTCCATGGTTGAACAAGAAGGATAGGTCTGCCGCCACCAGTGATGAGGAGACTGAGAAGCCAAAGTCACCTTTCGCTAAGCTCCGTGCTACCGTTAAGTCTAAGTCATCTCCAAAGGCTGACAAGACCGCTGAGAAGCCACTTGAGCCAACTGCCGAGACCAAGGCTGAGGATGAGACCACCGCCACTGAAGCTGCCCCAGCTGTTACTGAGCCAGTTGTCTCTGAGCCAGTTGTTGCTGCTCCAGCTAGCACCACTCCTCAAGTTTCTGCTACCGCATGAAGCAACTCACATCATTAAAGTTGCATAGCATCTTCGTAATGATTTCTTATTGTTGTCGTCGGGAAAACGGATCTCCTTGAAATACCCCCAAGATTGATTGATACCACTCTCATTTTTGCAGTACTCTTTGTCCATCTTCATTTTCTTACGCGTCTGTTATGTTTTGGTCTGCCTGCGCTTGCGATTTCTGCTGCGTATTGATACCCCCTATACCCAGACTGTCTTTTCGCAATCTGCCACTAGGGCAAACCAACTTCAACCTTAATACTTAATACAAAGTTTCTTGATGTCTTATGAATATTTTATTTTTATGTGGATGATTTGAATGTGAATTATGCGAATGATGAAAATTAACTTTTGTGGTAAGAAAGTCTCAATTAGTCTTGTTGTACGTCGGTATAAGGTTGCAATATTTAGTTAACTCCACCGCTATCTGCGGGCACTACGAAGACACTTACAGTAGTGGCTGGGTCCGCCATGAGGTTAATTTTCAGGGTATCGAAGTTTGGTAATTTTGGTGGGGTTGGGGCTGGAAGTTGACTAACTATCTAACTATGTGGGTGGTTTGGTTAGCAGCATTGCAGCCGCGGCGGTGTTTGTTTAGATTCCGGATTTCCGGATTTTCTTGATGGGATGGATGGATGAGATTTTGGATTT